>VMKM01003914.1:0-26215 GCA_008360985.2 Macquaria ambigua | reverse complement strand
TTTATATAGTTAGCTAGTTTTAACTGCTTTATATACAGTTAGCTAGTTTTAACTGCTTTATATAGTTAGCTAGTTTTAACTGCTTTATACAGTTAGCTAGTTTTAACTGCTTTATATAGTTAAAATACAGTTAGCTAGTTTTGACTACTTTAAATACAGTTAGCTAGTTTTAACTGCTTTATATAGTTAGCTAGTTTTGACTACTTTAAATACAGTTAGCTAGGTTAGCTAGTTTTGACTACTTCAAATACAGTTAGCTAGTTTTAACTACTTTATACAGTTAGCTACATTACTATATATACAGTTAGCTTGTTTTAACTACTTTATACAGTTAGCTAGTTTTAACTGCTTTATACAGTTAGCTAGTTTTAACTGCTTTATATAGTTAAAATACAGTTAGCTAGTTTTGACTACTTTAAATACAGTTAGCTAGTTTTAACTGCTTTATATAGTTAGCTAGTTTTGACTACTTTAAATACAGTTAGCTAGGTTAGCTAGTTTTGACTACTTCAAATACAGTTAGCTAGTTTTAACTACTTTATACAGTTAGCTACATTACTATATATACAGTTAGCTTGTTTTAACTACTTTATACAGTTAGCTAGTTTTAACTGCTTTATACAGTTAGCTAGTTTTAACTGCTTTATATAGTTAAAATACAGTTAGCTAGTTTTGACTACTTTAAATACAGTTAGCTAGTTTTAACTGCTTTATATAGTTAGCTAGTTTTGACTACTTTAAATACAGTTAGCTAGGTTAGCTAGTTTTGACTACTTCAAATACAGTTAGCTAGTTTTAACTACTTTATACAGTTAGCTACATTACTATATATACAGTTAGCTTGTTTTAACTACTTTATACAGTTAGCTAGTTTTAACTGCTTTATACAGTTAGCTAGTTTTAACTGCTTTATATAGTTAAAATACAGTTAGCTAGTTTTGACTACTTTAAATACAGTTAGCTAGTTTTAACTACTTTATATACAGTTAGCTACATTATTTTATATAAAGTTAGCTACTTTACTTTATATACAGTTAGCTAGTTTTAACTACTTTATACAGTTAGCTACATTACTATATATACAGTTAGCTTGTTTTAACTACTTTATACAGTTAGCTACATTACTATATATACAGTTAGCTTGTTTTAACTACTTTATACAGTTAGCTACATTACTTTATATACAGTTAGCTTGTTTTAACTACTTTATACAGTTAGTTTAGTCGAGTGCTTCCCAACCTAGGGGTCGAGTCCCTCCAAAGGGTCATACGATAACAATGAGTTGCCGGGAGATGGGAGATCGGAGAGGAAAGAAGAAAAAACACTTTAATAATTTATAACTTCATAAAGACACTGTAGTGAAGGCAGGTTTGTTTAAGTTAAACAGCTGAACACATTATACTTTAACATGGAAACATTCATCCTCTACTTTATGTTTTTGCTATATGTTAGCAAGAAACATTCACTGCAGCCAGAATCATCCTTCAGTCCTGAGTTATTTATGAGTTACTGTTAACCTGAGCTAATAGTGTTTGTACTTCCTGATGACAGCCACAGGAGGAAGCGAACCGATGGTTTATTCCGCCGCCCCCTCGGCCGCTCTAACGACAGCCACTGCCATGGGAACGGGGGGGTGATGGAGCGGAGCTCCCCGCCGGTGACGGGTCACTTCAGTCCCAGGGAGCTGCTGCTGGGACGGGGTCAGGGCTTGACCCCGCCCCTCGACAGCCCGGAGCGCCGCCGCCGCTCTGCCGCTGCCGTGACCATGACGGTGAGCCGACATGATTCGCTGCGGAGGCCGGAGGACACGCCCATCCGCCGCTCCAGCAGCGGGCAGCACGGCTTCAGCGAGTCCCATCGCTCCAGAGCGCTGGACCCCGACATGCTGGCACAGGTACACACATGTATACGGTTAATTAACTTCAATAGACATTAATTAAAGCTGCATAAATCAATATTTAATGGATTAAAACTGAATTATGTGAAATGGATCACTTGTAGTGACAAACTCATTGAGAATTATCAGCTGAATCTGCAGCTCCCCTCGTCTACAGAGCTTTATAGTGAGTTTGAGCTCCTTGTTTATCTGTCCGGCTGCAGCTTTACTGTTCTGGTTCCCTCTCAGCGTCTCATAGCGTCATTTTCAGAGAAAAAGCTGTAAAAAGCTGACTGTCCACTACCTGCTCAGCAGCAAACAGCAGACAGACACAGTTAGCAACTAGCTGGGGAACACAGTGGAGCCAGATATTTCCCTCAGGAGTTTGTGGAGACCAAACACAGGTGACAGGTGACACAAACACGACTCCACATAAATGATCATGTTGCTCCGTAACAGCTGGATGAGTAAATTAGCAGCTGTTTGCTAAGTTCAACATATCAACTTATAGTGATGATATGTCAATGTGGTGTTCACGACTTGTTTCCGCTGCCCCCAAGTGGCCAAAAAAATCAGTTATTGCAGGTTTAAAGTTTTTGCAGTGAGGCTTCATTAAAATGAAAACTCTTCACGGCCTCCTGCAGGACATCGAGGAGACGGTGACTGTGGCTCTGGGGGAGCTGAGGCAGCTGGAGCGGCAGGGCTGCCGGCCGGCTCCCGACGTGGTGCTGGACACTCTGGAGCAGGTGAAGAACGGCCCCGTCACCACCTGCTCCTCAGAGTCTCCCAGCCCCCACAGCACCCCCAGCACCCCGGGCACACCAGGAACCCCCGGTACTCCTGGGACTCCCGGCACCCCTGGCACCCCGAGCCCCCTCAGTCCTCTGAGCCCTATCAGCCCGCTCCCTGGACCTCCACCGGGACCTCCCAGACCGGCCAACCCTTCCCCCGACACCCTGGGCTCCTTCAAACCTGTGGCAGCTGCCCGCATCGGGGTTCCGCTGCGGCCCCCCGCCCTTAGGCCCAAACCTATGGTCCCACCCAAGAGCAGCACCCCGCCTCTGCCCCCTCCGCTGGACAAATCCTGCACCATGTGAGCCAAATCAGGCCGACCCGGGCCAAAAATGGGCCAGAAGAGGAGATCAGGGTACTGCTTAATGTTTATAATCAACATGAGGGTAGAAACAGTAGGAAATAGAAAAAGGGTTTTAATGTAGTACTAAACTATAATATATGACATGAACTATGATATGATATGCCATGATATTTATGTGTTGTCAGGTTGGTGTGTACTCTCTTGGTGTGTAGGAGTTTACTTTCTCCATGTATTGAAGCATTTATCAAAGGTTAACTAAAAGAACTGCTGATGAAGAGACACAAGGACGCGCGTAGGCAGAGCATCCTGTCCTGTATATGAGACCGTAGTCCGAGAGACGTGGGGAGTGTAGTTCAGCTCCAGTAAAATGTAGTTTCAGTGACGTGAATGTTGGCTGTACTGTCATGAAGGTAGGCCTGCGCCAGCTGAGGAGCCTATCACCAAAAGGCTGCTGTTTTTCTTAAACTATCCGGATCGGCTGCTGTATCTGTAACGAGAGACTCGATGTGTTGAAAGGAAGAGGACCCGGCAGAGTGAAGGCGACAATGGTTCAACAACGTCTGTGTGACTTATAATTTATTTTCTTATTTTTCACTCGGTTCCGCTGCTAAGCTCACTTACACCTCAAACCACGAAACGCCTCTTGAGGTCGTCAGTGACACCAAACTCACATTATTTAACCAACTATTTAATGAATGTTTCCAGTATTTAATGACTGTTCAGCCATCTATTGAATGTTCAGCGAGCTGTCGCGGCGACCCGCTAAACTCTTTAACAGCCTTCTTGTGTTCTCGGAGGGGAGCCCCACGCCCAGACCGGAGCTTCAAACAGGGTGTGATGGTTGAGTGGTGGAGGGAGCTTGGACAGAACGTTTTCTGGGATGGGGGGTGGGTGTATGATTTTGTTCTTGTTTGTGTGTGTGTGTGTGTGTGTGTGTGTGTGTGTGTGTGTGTGTGTGCAAGAAGAGTGTGTGCCCTGCTTGCCTGCCCTTGTTCTGCTCCCTTGTAAGTACTGAAGCACTAGAATAGTTGATAGATGATAGATAATTCATGCCTGCCTTGAGTGCCAGAACACGCAAGTGCAAGTTTGGGGAAACGGTGTGAGTGCAAAAAGCATGCTCACTTTCTGTGTGTGTGTGTGTGTGTGTGTGTGTGGTGGAATGGAATGGAAATGGAATGGAACATTCTGGAACCTGGAACGGATGGAATGGACGGAAACATTCAGTGTGTGTGTGTGTGTGTGCGCGTGTGTATGTGAAAGTGCCTTTTTTTTAATCCTTGTCTTTTTTGGGGAGTTGTGAATCCACTCACGCATGTCCTGAACGAAGAGCAGCAGCACTCTGAATGAAATAATCATAAAAGTGTTTAGTAGATTACTGAATTATGAATTCTAGCATTAACCCATTGTGACATTGCACTTTGATGTATAGGATTGTGTACTTGGCATGTAGCATCATAACATGTTGGTGCATTTTAACTCAAAGGGAGGTTTCTTTGAATGTGTTTCACGATAAAGGAAATGGTTTTCGTCTGTTAGTGTTGCTGTATTTGAAAACTGAGCTTCCTAAAGATGAGCTCATATAGCCAAATGGATTGTATCAATGTGTTGTATTTATATTATAAATAAATCGGAATAAATTAGCATTCAAGTCATTAACTGATTGAACCTTTCTTTTAAATGAAATGTCGCTAAATGTTTTGTTTGAACACTCAATAAACCTCCAGGTGTGTTCTGTAAATCACTGGTGTCGTAAACGTTTTCTGTCTTTCTGAAAGTTGATTCAAAGTCATGCCGAAACCAAACGAAACCTTGTTCTTCCCAGAATGATAAATGGTAAATCATGAGATGCGCTCAAACAAACAAACGCTGGTGCTGGTGAAGAGAAAAGGTTTCCAGCTTTCAAACATGCTGCACAAGAGCAAACAGGAGTGAGCCATTATTAGTCACATGGCTTGTTCGTGACAATTAAGGAAACGTCTGTTCTCACTTTGTTCAGTTCACTTCAAAGATTCTTAGCCACTGACTTTGTGGTTTGTTCACTTTTTTTCTGAAGCTAAGTGAACGCATCACTGTTCAAATGGACTCGCCTCTTTGGTCGAGTTGTGACGTTTAGCCTGGGAAAGTCTAGGGGCTTGTGGGAAATTGTTTGTTTAAGGCCACTAAAAAACAGAAATATTAATTAAATAACGACATTAGATCTTCTTTTCAAAAACCTAACCCTGATCTAAAAAAAACTATAGCTGAACAAATTCTGTTTTCAAGGCCAATACTGAAATAAGTTTTGGAAAACAATCTGACTGTATATCCATGTTTTTTTCTTTTGTCTCCTTAAGTTTCTTTTTTTATAAACTTAAATAAAGTTGTCAGTTCCCTCTCGTGGACAAATTCTGCAGTTTCTTGTTACTTACCAATATAAGCTAATATCGGCCAACGCTCTGATCAAAACTTCTGATTCATTTTTATATCAACTGACAAATCAATGAATCAAATCATCTTTCAGTAGTAATGCCATTTATTGTTAAGGACGTGAGGCAGGATGTGCAATAATCTCAAAGCTTTATTTAAATTGTATCAAGCACAGTAAGCTAATAAAAAGTAAACAGTAATTGTTGCAAAAGAATTAAAATCCTTAATACATTTTAAATAAACAGTTTTTAAGGCTAGCAGCGTACTGTTTGTCTGCTGTCATGGCCTCAGAATCAGAGAGTAAAATAAATTCAGTGGTTGAATTGGTGCGTCTCTTTGGTCTGGAACGTTTTTGGCAAAATGAGATTCAAAGCAACATAAAGGACTGCTGGCTGGACCACAGAAAACAGTTTCCAAAAGAAGATGCAACATTTAAGCATCTTGGTTATCTGTGAGAAATGATTTGAGGTTCATCATCAGTTCCATGTTAGTGTAGCTCAGCCCTTTGACCCAGGTTTGAGGGTGCTGAAGGGTTTGGAGTTCCGCAGTGAGCCTGAGATCTCCTGCAGGAAGGCGGCGATGTGCAGATCCTTCTCTGACTTCCTGCCATCAAAGATGACCACCAGAGTGTAGTGTGGCTCGGGCCGCGTCAGGTAGTAGGTGCTCTGGACTTTATCGTCGTAGAAGTGCACCACCTTGTCCAGAGTGTTGAGCTCGGCGGCTCGGTCTCCCATCATCATGATGACATTTGGCCAGTGTGTGAGCGGCCGCTCTCCTGACGGCAGGGACACCACGGCGGGGAACTGCTCCACGCCCTTTGGAGCTTCTCGGTATGAATGCGGGTGGTGGTAGCCGTGGCCCTGGAAGCTTTCTGAGCCGCGGTTGTCAAACACCAGAGACACGTTGTTGGCGTCGTGTTTGCGGATGAAGGAGCAGATCTTGCCGTGGTAGTCCGGCGTGGTGCGGGCGGTCAGGGCTCTCATGTCTGCCGGGGCCGTCTGCCGGCTCAGGGCTTCGTGGAAGTAGAAGCTGAACTTGGCAAGGAGCATTGCCTGGAAGCGCTGCAGCCACAAGTACAGGTGCGGAGGCTGCACGGCCTTCTGGGACTGACCTCCAAACAGATGCTTGCGGGTCTCTTTCTGCCGCTGGAACAGCTGACCCCAGGCGGTGAGCTTGGAGTTGGCCTCGTGCAGGCTGAGCAGAGCAGGCAGGAAACTCCACTCTGACACCTGGGCCTGGCAGCGCAGTAACTGGGTCACCACGTCTACCTCTGTCTGGAAGCCCTCCTCCACACGGCCCAGGATGGGGTGGTGGAACCTGAAGGAGCGAGGAAGAGGAGGTTAGTGGTTGAACACGAGCAAACAAATGGAAAGACAGTAGCTGACCTAATTTGTAGTGACCTGAAAGCAGCTGTCTCTTTGTCGTGTTGAGAATACATTTAAGTTTGGATCTGAGTGAGTCTCAGACACACACACACACACACACACTGTGTATTTGGTATTTCTCCAGGTCTGCCGGTGAGAGCATCACCTTCACCCTTCAGTGCACGGTCAGATTAGTGATGTGAGGTGTGTCGTACTGCTGCAGCAGCTCAGTCAACAGCTCAGCCGTGCAGTTTGTGTTCCTGCTACAGTCGCAGGACACATTTTCGCTGACACGTCTCTGGGGAAGAAGGTGGAATCCTGCGTCTGCTGGATTAAGCAGAAAGTTTTCCTCCTCCAACCCCAATATGTCATCCTCTCTTTCACAAGTTTCTATCTTTTATCTCACTAATTTATTTGTGTTTTTTATATTCCCGGCCAAACCTGGTGTCAGTGGTGGAAGACGTGTTCAGAGGCTTTATGTAAGTAAAAGTAGTGATACAAGACTGTAAAAATATTTAATTACAAAAGTTTTTCATTCAAAAAAGTACTAGTATTATCAGCAAAATGTACCTAAAGTATCAAAAGAAGAAGTACTAATTATGCAGATTAATGACTCCTTTGATGGTGTTTTATTATACGATTGAGTCTCTTACTGAAACCCTTATTTTCTTAAAACAACTGTCATTGCAATAAGGATGTTTTTGTTTTTCATTTAAATCAACTTGTTAAAAAATGTGCCAGAAACGAGTGTCTGTAGCTTGAAACAACAAAGGCAGGTTGCTGCACTAGAATTACGAAAAATAACATTTTTGAAAATACTTTCAAACTTTTTTTAAACAAGAAAATGAGACTTTAAGGACTAAAATGACTCAAAAAGCAGATTTTGTGCACTGAACAATGCATCATATTTTGGAAACTGATCGTATGTTTTGAATGTAAAACTTTAATCTGCGTAATAACTAGTAACTTCAGGTGTTAAATAAATGTAGTGAAGTAAAAAAGTAAAGTATTTCCCTCCTGAAATGTAGTGGAGTAGAAGTATAAAGTAGCAGAAAATGAAATACTCAAGTAAAGTACAAGCACCTCAATATTGCACTTCAGTACAGTACTTGAGTAAATGTACTTTGTTACTCTCCACCACTCGCAGGAATAAGATGGTAAAGATACACACTTGCTGCTGTATTTGTGCAGGACGGCCTCCAGTGTGGTGACCAGCTCCTCCAAGTTGATGCTCTTCTGGCTGCCCAGTGAGTGCATTTTCTCGTACAGGTCGGCCATCTCCATGCGGGCCTGGGTGAAGTGGCAGAGCTGCTCTGACAGGTGAGACAGCAGGTCCTCCAGGTAGGAGGCAGAGCCAGGCTGGCTGTGACGCCCCATCGTCACCACTTTCCTGAGCTCGTTGTACAGGGAGGTGTAGATGGTTCGGATGGAGTCCTTGCGGCTGAAGAAGGACTGGCCGCCTGCAGAGAGAGAGAGGAAAAGGAAAACTGCTGCTTAGACATAGAAATCAGCCTTTTGCTGTGGACTGTGTATCACAAGGAGATGAAAATGGTTGACTTCTATTTTAGCATTCGTGTGCTACAGCGCCATCTGGTGTTGGAGATATGTAGCTGCCTTAATCTCACATGCTCAAGTTAAGGAAATAATTTCTCAGGGTTAAACTTCTCTTATTTGCACAATAACACAACTATTTTCACATTACATGGTGAACCATAAAATCATGTTTCAGACACATTTCAGGGGAAAACAAAGTGAATGTGACCCCTTCAAAGCAGCCTACCTAGTTAGGTCTTTGGGCTGAAGGGAAAATAAATATCTCGATAATATTTAATTCTCTTGATATCAATATATTTTTTTAAATACTATTTTTAAAGCATTGGTAAACCATCAATAAAGCCACTAGTTACAATTTATAGAGCCTGTACAAATGGTGGCTTATCATAAAACGTAAGAAGCTTAATTTTGAAAGAAAAGGACACACCAGCAGAGAAACAGGTGTCTCACGCTCTTCCTGTGAACTATATTAACGTTACCCATTTTCTGTCCGAGGAATGTCATGTTGTGGTACGCCTTCTCCGCGGCGGCCAGGTGAGCCAGAGCGGCCAGCAGAGCGGCCCAGATGGCCCCGGCGCTCTTGCTGTTGTCCTTCTCTTTCTCCACGTAGTCCTTAGCCCGGTCGAAAGAAAACATGCCGAGCTGCGTGAAGAAGCTCTCCAGGATGGCCCGCTCCCGGGGAACGGGCCGCAGCTCCTCCACCTCAGCCATCGGGTCAGAGATACTAGCTGCCTGTCAGAGTGAGCTAACGGTTAGCTAACCGTGTTAGCAAAGTGACAGTCTAACGTCTAGGTAAGAAAAGATCATTCGTCCAACCAAAATACACACAATTTACCGACTTTAAACAGCTCGACAGTATTCCATGACGCAACCCTTTATAATGATGTTGGTAAATGCCTTAAATATGTACTTAAAACGACAATAATTAAAAGGAATTGCCTGTATCCAGCTAACTGGCTAACCGCCCGACGCCATATTGGCTATACTGGATATAAACCATACGGCAAGCCAAGAGTATCAAAATAAATACGTTTGGCAGAGTTGGCAGTATAGCTGAATTATGGGGGTATCATTGTATTTGGTGTGTGCGTGTATATATATATATATATATATATATACTGTGTATTTCAGCTATGATCACAGCTCTGTCTTTGCCGTTCATGATGTAAATGTGATCTCTGAACATTTGTCGTTTTCTGGCTTTGCCCATTGAGGTTTATTATTTCTGCTTCAGTGACTTCTGTGAAGTTATGCAATTCTAACCCAAAGCAATTAATAGACATAAATTAGACATACATATCCAGAGGAATCAGATTGGTGCTGGTGGGAGTGTACACTGTCACATGGTGATTCTGCCAGTAAGTCTTGTATACTGTAGTTATTAACAGTATCATTGTTGTGCATCTCTCAGCCCTGACTATATAAAACTAGTTCTGTGGAAAAGGTCAAAACCAAATCTACCCGTGCCCATGCAATGATGAAAGCTAATTTACATCAGTTTGTACTTTGTTTTTACCGACAACCATCGGTCTGTCAGTCGGTCGGTCCACCACTGTGGTCTGGACTGAAATATCTCAACAACTAGTTGATGGATCGCAATTAAATTTTGTACAGGCATTCGTGATCCTCAGAGGATGATTCAAAATGACTTTGGTGATCCCCTGACTTTTCCTCTAGCGCCTCCAGCAGGTTGACATGAATGGTTTTTGGTGAACTGTCTTAAAAACTACTGGATGAATTGCCATGAAATTTGGTTCCTCTGACAATGATTGACAATGATTATTTAGGTAGCCTTTGACAACGACATTTCCAATGAGTCTTTGATATATGCCTGCTATTAAAACTCTCTCTCGCTCTCTCTCTCTCTCTGTCTCTCTCTCTGTCTCTCTGTCTCTCTCTCTCTCTCTCTCTCCAGGGGTGGATCTCTGCTCCCCTTAAAAAGTGTCTTCTGCTTCAAAATGAGCACAAATCACATTTACTCTCATCCTCCTCCACTCCTCCCTGCTTGGTAGGTGACATCATCTCTCTCCCTCTCTCTCCCTTGAGCGTGTGTGTGTGTGTGTGTGTGTGTGTTCATGGTTTGCACTAGTTTTAGTAATTGTCACTGATTTTTAGCCGATAACATCTGATACTTTATTTACCACCGTGGCTGCCGGTTTTGGTGTTGAACCATTGCCTTATGAACCTTTGAGCAAGGCCAGACCACAAGTGAATCTCGGCTTTATGTCAAGAATTTCACATTAGATGTAAATAGTCCGATCGTGACTTTAGTGCCTGAACTGAGAAAAAAAATAATGTTTGCATGGTTGTATTTTAAAGCCTCATTTTAAGTATTTAAATTGGATCTATGCACAGCTGGTGGACAAGTTTAACAAGGTAAAGCCCTGCTAGAAAATAAGATGTAAACTCTGAAGTGTCCGATATGGTGTTGAACATTATTGTCAGGGGAGAGTGTCATTCAAGACCAACATTAATAAGTAAAACACATTTTAAGCAACCATATAAATGACATATATATATATATATATATATATATATATATAATTAGAGTTTGACTTAATGCTGAAAAATCTGAAAGTGTTTTTCAGTTGAATTATAAACTTATATTAAGTTGCTGTCTACTGTTGGACTGTGTATTACAAAAAATCCAGTCAACCAAAGACAATGAAGTCGTTCAGTTTGAGAGTGACAGCAGGTTTGAATCGTGTGTTTAGAGTTTAAATGGTGGTTTGGATCACACATTGTGCTTTTAAAAACATTAGCGGACAAAGAACCACTCTGATTATTCTTTTAAATCCTTCTTATGTACCCAAACGAATAAAATAAAAAAGAAAGAAGTGTCTTACTGTAAGAAAAATACAGTAAGACACTAACCCTTGCACACATCTTATCTCGTCTCTCTCATAATTATTTCTCTTAAGTTCTGCAAAACAAAGCATAAATCACTATATAATAGTATTAACACAGTATATATATTCTGTATCAGCTTGTTCCATTGAAGATTAATGATGTTTACACTGAGTCACATATTCAAGCCCAGGGTGCCATGTTTTTTATTGCCTCACAAATCCGAGATAACAAGTCTTGTGCCTCATTTTATACATATTTCCTCCAATGTCAGCCTGAAATATTCTGAGCTGTGTACGCACTATAAATTGTGGTGAAGCATCTTCTTGCAGTAAAACAAATCTTATTGCAAAACAAAATTTGAAATGGCCGTGTACAATTTGCCTGAAAATCAGTATAAATCTTTATTCCTTTAAGAAAATCCAAGCATTCTTCTGGGAAAATCTGTAAAAACAAGAGTCTACATGCATGCTAGTGACACTGTAAGGCAATGCAAACATCAGCCTGCTAACATGCTCACAGTGACAATGCTAACACGCTGACGTTTAGCAGGTATAATGTTTACCATGTTCACCACCTTAGCTTAGAGTGTTAGCATGCTAACATTTGCTAAATTTCTGTACTGATGGGAATGTTATTAGTTTTGCAGGTATTTGATCTTGAACCAAAGTATTGGACAAATTAAAATGCCCAAAGAAACTTCTCAAACCTCTTCTGTTGCATAATCCACTTCTGTCCATCTGTATTCTCAGTATGTTGCACAGTAATAGAGAATTAGTGTGGCGAGTGTAACTGATCAATGTCTCATTTCCTCTCTCCCTTTCATGCCCCGAACACAAAAAAGCACAGTGTGATGCAGGCGATAAGAAGACTCTTAGATGATCAGATTAGATGGTCCTGCTAAAGGATTTTTTGATACTGAGAGAACAGAGCTTGTGTTCATGTGGAAGGGGACGGCTGTTTAAACAGTTTGAGACAGAGCTCTGTTTGTGCTCTTCTGCTTTCAGGAAGAAAGGTTTTTCCCACGTGATCACGATTTACAGGCAGCATCTTGTACACAGTTTTTGACTACATGACGATTAGCAGAAGAGTGCATGTGTCTCTGCTGCAGCTCTTATATCACCCTGTGTCTTTTATACCAAGCAGTACATACATTATTACATATTTAAACAACGCATAAGTAGCTGTAAATGTAAGAAGATTAAGCTTGAAGCTCTATTTCCTGCAGTGTTCATTACAACCCAATATAAAAGTGTTGGAAATTGCAAAAATCAGATTCTTAGATCCTTAGCAGTAGTGTGGCTTTAAGTGTAAAGTTTGTCTTGTGAGTAAGCATGAACCTGCATTAAAGGAATAGTTTGACATTTCTGACAGCACTCCAGGAAGTGTGTAAAGAGTTAAACGAACAAGATACAGCTTGTTAATTGCTAATCTTTAGAGAGTTTGATAGGTTTATTTTGAGCCAGGCTAGCTCTTTCCCCCAGCTTCCAGTCTTTATGCTAAGCTAAGCTAGCCACGTCAAGTCTGCAGCAGCGATTGGAAGAAGTACTCTCATTCTTTACTTAAGAAGTTTGAGGTAGATGTTAACTACAATTCCCAAGGTGCATTTTGGCAAGAAACATCCAATCACTGAGCTTTAAATTCTGTCACGTGTGCTGCTAACGAGGGATGGGATTTGGGTAAATTATGGTTAAATTCAGCAAAATATGCAGTGTTTTGTTTTACTGTAACAACGAAGCATTTTGAATTCGCTACCGCCCTGATTTGTGCCTGTGACTTTGATTCGCCATAGCAACGGTGACCGATTATAGAGAGGCGAAGTCCCTCCTCTTCAGGTGGACCACCATGGGACCTTACTTCAGAAAAAAATATGTACAGTAGTCAATGGGAAGCGAAAGAACAAGCAATACCCATTGCTCGTGTGACTGTATCCCGGTACCAAACACAGGCATGGTAGCTTCTGGAGAGAGAAAGTTATAACGTCACTTACGCAACTTTTGGGTGTGTAGTCTTTCCAATTACGTATTTTCACAGTCTTATACTTCACTACAGTTTTACCACAAACTGCAACTTTCTTGACTTGCAAAATGATCTTTTAAATTGACAAACATCGTTCTTTCGCTTCCCGGCTGATAAAAGGACCAGGAGTCGCTGGATAAAACACATCAGGTAAAATAACGTTACATTGACGGCCATGTTGGTGTTGCTGACGTATATTGTGCGAGGCGAGAGACGTAGTTGACTGAGCGGTTTCACACAAAACTAAATGGTACTTTACTATCTTTACAACAAACGGCAACTTTCTTGACTTGCAAAATCATTTTTTAAATTGACAGACATCATGTGTGTAATTCATGGCACAATTCAAACAGGATCAAAAAAGTATTTGTCTTTTGCCATTGACTACCATACATATTTTTTCCGAAATAAGATCGCATGGTGGTCCACCGGAAGGGGAGGGACTTCGCCTCGCTATTGTCCCAAAATATGTTATTTCCAACAGGTCTATGATTCTTAATTCTGGTTACTGTGCCTTTAAGAACTGTCAGCGATTTGTTTCCGGAAGTTGGTCCGTTAATCAAAATGTCTCGGTCTGAACATCCATGGTCTCGGTGGCGTCGTTCCTTCCGGTGTGTGTGTTATATACATACACGGAGCCTCAGCTACGTAGTGATTTGGTTTTATTAGCTACTTACTAAAATATATTTGTCTTAGTTAATGTAACTGTTAGGGAACAGAGATCTCTTTCGGCCCACTTTTGTCTGAACTGGAAATAAAGCGTTAACTTTATATACGTTAGATTTAGCTAACCTAACTGTCGGAGTAGGTTAAAAGGAGTTGCAACGTTATATTAATTCAATGATGGCTCCGGAGATGACTGGTGAGTTCACTTACATGCAGCAGGTGGAATTAAAGTAATGCCTTACATTTTATTAAACGTGTTATTTGTAATATCTCAAAACGGAACCTATCGGCACATTTGCTAGCTAACTTACCAGTATCGCTAGCTAACTTACCAGTATCGCTAGCTAACCTCGTCAACGTTACTTTTGTAGTGTTTTATCATTAGTATGCGTGATTTTTCAGCATAATTATTGTTTTTAAGCCTCACTTAAACTTGGTTTTAGGGTCACATATTTCAGGTTTGTCTTAAAACATACGAACATTGAATCAGGTTTTGCTTGCTGTAATCATTCGTCCTCTTCATAACAGCCATTAAAAGATCCCTTTCTAATGCACTTTCAATGTAAGTGATGGGGGACAAAATACACAGTCCTTGTTTTGTGCAAATATACATTTTAAAGTTTATCTGAAGTTAATATGAGGCTTCAGCTGTCTGAGTTAGACATGTGAAGTGGGTAGTTTTCACTGAAAACAGCTCACTATATTGTATATCACTACGAGTGACTCCTTTCACATTGTCATTTGATATATTGTTATAAAAAATATTGATTATAGTCGCTTTAAAGGGATTGGGGCTTGACACAGAAGGAAGTTTGAGTCAACTGATAAAAATGTTGTGTTTATGTTGTTGACACGTTTAAGGAAAATTCTTGTATTTGTTGTTATTTTTTCTATTGTTTCTGTCAGTCGTGATAACTTTTCACTGACTACCTTGGTTGTGGAGATTTGGGGAACTCCAGGACAAGGAGCGTTCCAGTAAACTTTAGTTTAACAGAAGACATCTTCTTGATTTTGAGTCCAGTCACGAGTAAACGCAGATATCTGTGCAGCACGTTGGATCCACTTCCTGGTCAACTCGCAGGCTGGTCTAAGCACCTGCTGTTGTGGCCCAAATTTCAACACAAAGGTGGCCTGTAAAATTTGATCATGACCGATAGAAACACAAATATAAGAATTACAAGTTAACAAACACCAGAATTTCTCTTTATTGTAACAGCAACGTAACATCCCAACACACACACACACACACACACACACACACTCTGATCCAGCTGATTGTGTCTCCTGTCCTGCAGCTCGAGCTGTTTGTCAGCATGGACTCTGAGAGCGAGGTGCTGATGAAGGAATACGTCAAGATGATGACTGATATGATCGTGCTGTGTGCCACTTTGGCACTCTCCCTCTTCTTCTGGGTCCTCTCCCTCACCATCAGCACCTACTACGGTGAGCTGCCTATCTTTGATTTTAGATGCCTACTGTTGATGAAACCTTTTAAGATTATTCTGAAAAAAACGTTGTCAAACCAAATCACGTGCTCGTGTCTGAATACCACCATAAGTTCTTCAGTCTTCACGCTCAGTTTGTTTCATTTTTCCTCATAATTGACAACATAATTTTTCATGATTGAAGTCACATTATGTGTTGTCGTACCTACTTTCCCGTCATTATTTCAGATGTTTTTCCCCCACCCCTGTTCATCATGTCTGGTTGGATTTCAGCCACAGTCTAATCAGTGTAATCAGTATGTTTACTGCGTGAGTGTGACATCAATAAATCCTTCATTTGAACAATACGTTGTCATAGTTTGACCTATAATTAACAGTCTGCCGTTCTGTCACCAGAGAAAACCAGACTGACTGTTGCAGACTTCTTGGTATTTTTTCTTACATAAGGAAACCGTTTGAGAAGTTTCCTGTTAAAAGGACGACATATTTGACATTTAAGTGGAAAAAAAGATTTTGTGCCGCCGTCAAATGATCCTCTCATTCATGAAATATGGGAAAATCACCACCAGAGCCTGAGATGATGACGGTGGTCTGAGTTTGTGCATGTGTGTGTTCACAGGTACACTGCAGCCTGTGTCACCATGGCGATGGCTGTTCTCCATCTTGGTTCCTCTTGTGCTGACGCTCCGAGCGCTGAAGAGACGCAGTCTGAGCCACTCAGGGGCCCTGGGAGGTGAGTGAAGCTGCACTGATGAATGTCATTTATTAACAATGAAATGAATGAGTGTGTAATGTGAAAACAGTCCCTTGTAGTGACGAACACACAGAGAATTATCAACCGACTGTGCAGTTCCCCTCGGCTCTGTGGAGCGTTTCAGCCTAGTTTAGCTTATTGTTTTGGTTTTACGGCCTCACCGCTCACATAGAACTCCATTTATCCTGAAAGAAAATGTTTGTGCCAAAGATGCTCAGTATTCATAGTAAAAACAGCTGTATCCATAGCAGCAGTTGATCTGACACGTTGAAATTACACCTGTAGATGCTACATTTGAATGAGCTACTTGAACCAAATACTGAAGCTCCTGGTTTAAAACTATCAAGTTAAGAAGCTTCAATTATTGATATTTATGAAGTAAAGTTGAACTGGGAGAATGTGACTCCTGGGAACCCGTTCCATGTTGGTTGAGACGGGGTATCCGGTTTTATCATGGTGTTATGGAGTGGAGCTTCTTCCCTCACAAATTCTTGTTGGTCAGTACAGACACCAGCTGCAGAGAGCTCTTTAACCAGACAACAGACAAGTTTAACTGACTGGTCTGTCATCAAGTTACTGTCAGCTGCAACACCAGCAGGCTGAGGAGGAAACACAGAGTTCAGGAAAGAACGGATCAATGTTTAATCTGTTTATTTTAGCCGATACTGATCCTTTAAAATATGTCTGGATTGGTCGTGATACCAATCGTTAGGATCAGCTGACAACATCTCTGCAGTAGAGCATTTAGCAGCTAAAGAGCCAGATATTCTTCTCTGGAGTTGGTGGAGACCAAACCAGAGCTAAAAGGAGAGTGAATACTGGACTTACACTCATCATTTCATTCATTAGTTACATTTTCCACTGACGGATGGAGTAAAAATGCGCCAAGAGGAGTGTTTTACGGCAGAGATAGAGATTTCCTCCTTGTTATTTTGTTGCCTCAGAGTGGATTCATTCTGATTAGATTTACATCACAGTTTCTATTCAGCAGGTGAGATACTGAAAGCTTCCCTGTACGATGCTGCCTGACATGAAAACACGTTTTTGTAAAGGAGGAGGAAAATCTGCCCACTTGAAACATCACAAATCGTTTTAGAAAATGGACAGATATTAACATTTTAAAGGAAAAAGTCCCTGATTTTGTCAGGAGGCCACGGCTCACACACACACACAGAGCACCCAAAGTGAGGAACTCTACTCTGAACTGTGAACAGATTTGGGATTTGCCTGACCTTTTTAAAATCAAGAGATCTGAGTGAAAAGTTTCTATTTATGTCTATCTGTGGTTTGCCTGGTCTTGTTTGGAGGATAAAGATTTGTATTCAGCTGGATTAAGTGGTGTAAAGTAGCCATGGTCTCAATTAAATCCCTCATCAGCCACCGCACAGTGAATTCATCATTTGTCAGTATTAAAGCTTGTGTTCCCTGAATCTTTCCAGGCTTCTGAGAAGAACTAAATTTCTGTAAATCAAAACCATTCACAGCTCTCTAACAAAACCAGTCTCTCTTGGACACATCACTGAGTCACACACAAGTAAAAAGCTAACGTTAGGCTATAAACCAGCTACACCACGGTCACATGACTTCAGCGTCTCCACCACTGAGCTTCCAGCGCTGACCTCTTCTACAAAAGCCTTTGGGAAAGTTTGAGTTAGAACAGTTTGCAGTATAAACCCAACGAGGCTGTAAAGGTGGACGAGTGAGTAGATGAGTTTCTGTGTTCGGCGTGATGACGTTTAATGTCCCCGACAACCTCTGTAGTCTCATTTAGACACTTGTTAGCAACCGCCTTTTTTAAGAGACGTAAAAGCTTCAAATTTCACGAGTGGAGTATTTACTGACGTACCTTATGTTGTAGAACAAAACACTTGTGTTAACCACAGACCTTGTCTCAGGCATTGAACCAAAAACGCATTCAAGAAACCCACTGACTTCCAGACGAGGGAGCAGGAAGATGCTAACTCATTTCAGGGTTTCAGGACTCGTTCCTACAGCACTCTATTTGCTTTTATACTTTTGTGGCAGAAAAGGAAGTGATGCCTCTCACACCTGGGGACCCTACTCTCTTCCCATTGGCTCACAGACCTGGGGTCCCCAGACATGAGGTCCACAGGTGGATCTTCCTCAAACAGAGAGAAAAAGACGTGTTTTCAGATGCTGTCGTGTGGTTGCAAAGGTTAGAAACAGTCGGGACGATTGCTCAGATTTTCCAGTAGGTTGTTACACTGTTCCTTGTGGTTGCTAGGGAGGCAACAGGTGGTTGCTAGGGTCATTTCTGTTTGGAGAACTGCTTGTTATGTCTTTGTAGCCTTGAGTTTTCCCTTCAGTTCAGTCCATGTAGCTTGTTGTGTAGCAGCTGATGTAATTAAACATAAAGTTACTGGAGAGATTCAACATAAAGGTTATTTTTGTGTCACATTTTCTTGTTAAAGCTATTTATCAGAAAACAAGATGACCTTTTAGATCAATTTTAATCTCACGATCAAGTCCATGCCACTTATTTGATGACGTTGGAAATGTGACCTAACATCCTCCCCTGAGAGAAGTTGACGAGGACTGAATACATCTTTGTGGCCTAAATTAATTCGATATCCATAAAAACTAAGAATTTTAAAAAAGGAGTATTTGGCGTCACATGGCTGTTGCCGCTAAAGTGTGTGATTTATTAAAATGCTGAAGGATGCTCTTGTGTTTCGCTGACTTTAAAAGATATGAGGAAATGGAAGTTATTTATGCCTTTCAACAAGCAAATCATTTGTTGTAGTCAAAGTAAAAAAATCCAAGGTGCAGAATGTCGGGGTGAAACACGGCCGTCAAAACTTCGTCACTGTGACCAACACCATGACTCTTTTACAGTATATGGAAATGTGGCCTGATGGATCTTCTTCCTGAGTCATACAGCTCCTTTGTTGTCCATTAAAAACAGAATTTCTTTGGAGAATTCAGACTGTTTCTCTGACGTGAAATGTGTTTGTTTTTTTTTCAGCTCTCCTGGTAGGGTTTGTGTTGACGATGGCCAACTACAGCTTCTTCTCCTCTCTGCTGGCCTTCTTCATCACCTCGTCCAGGCTGACCCGCTGGAGAGGAGCACAGAAGAGGCAAATAGATGCCGAGTACAAAGAAGGTGAGAGACGTGCAGGTGTGCTTTTATTTATTATTTATTTTTTATCTACATTTGAATGTGTTAACTTTTGTGTTTGTGTTAGGGGGCCAGAGGAACTGGGTTCAGGTCTTCTGTAATGGAGGAGTTCCCACAGAGCTGGCACTGCTTTACATGATAGAGGTAAACGCACACGGATCATTGGAAACTTGACTGCAAATGAAATCAATAAATCCTCCTGGTTTGTGACTCTTTAAAATGGCGGCTGTGTTTCAGGTGGGTCCAGGTGAGATCCCCATTGACTTCAGTAAACAGTACTCTGCCTCCTGGATGTGCCTCTCTCTACTGGGCGCGCTCGCATGCAGCACTGGGGACACCTGGGCGTCGGAGGTGGGGCCTGTCCTCAGCCAATCACGACCTAGACTCATCACCACCTGGGAGGAAGTCCCAGCAGGTGAGAATTCAAAGAGAGTCGGTGCTCCTCCGTCCTCCACGCCGTCATCTGAATTTATTTTACCTGTCAGCAACTCCCCTTTGCCCACAATCAGTTTATGATTGGTCAGCTGATCTGACGTGTCAGTAAAAAACAGCTTTACTGTAGTAGTAGTAGTAATAATAATAATGCATGATTTGTAATCAGAATCAGGTTTATTGCCAAGAAGGTTTGTACATACAAGGAATTTGCTTTGGTGCATAACAAACATAGTAAGAGAAAATAAAAAAATGAGTCCTATAATAACCTGAGGCAGAAACTGCCACAGACTTACTGTATCTGTAGTCTTACACACTTATTTACAACATTTATTGCTGTTTTTATTGCTCTCTTTTTTTAATTGCTCTGTTCTGCCCTGACGCTGCATACATCTATATGAAGTGTTGGAGAAGCAGTCATCATGTATTTTATTATTATGAGTTATTTCTACATATTTGACAGTTTGATACAGAGATGCTGTGCGTCGTGAGTAGTTGCCGTCTTCTCAAAACGACGCTGTAGTGAGCGACAGTGTCCCATTTGGTAAATACAACTCCTCCACCCTTGCGTCTCTTCCTTTTCCTCAAAAGCACCCCAGAACTGTCAGCGGTCGAGTTGCATTGTGGGTAATGTAGGCAGCATGTTTTGACAAGGAATGCGATATCTCTGGTTCTGCTGCATCGATTTTGATCCTTTATTATTTTTTTTTTAACTCCCCATCGTGAGTCCGACAGTGTTACAGAAGTGTAATGCTAAATCAGTGAAGTACTCTTAACTCAGTTGAATCAGATGTGTAGAAATAAGTAACAGTTTAAAAGAAAAACACCTGATGGCCACTGCTCCAGTACTCATTAGAGATGTATTGCAGCGTCTGGTGACTGAGATAGAAAGGCAGGGGAGCGGCTGTCATAAAATCTATAGCCCAGTTTGTAGATCGAACAACCCAGACTTCACAGAGCCTGCTTCATGATAGCAGTTATCCAAGATTAGGCTCAGTTACCCATTGGCCTGTTTTCCTGGAAACAGTCTCCGAATCTGCTGCTAATGTCACACCAAAGCTTCAGTCTGTCGTTAAAGAGCAGATCGAGTAGCTACAAAGTGACATTAGTTTGGGTTTTCTTTAATATTATTATTAATGTTTCCCCAGGCTGTGAGACGCTCAATTGACCTAAAGCTGCTGTACATGAATGTAGACAGAAGCTCTTTCACACTGTGAAGCTCCGTGAAAGGTTGGATGTATTAAAGACGAATAACGGGATTAACGACAGATAAAAGAGGCAAAAGTTCAAGAATTCACAAAGTTTCTTTGTATTAAGGTAGAAATATTTAGGAAATTCTTAGAATGAATGTTTTCTCTGAATTTTACCCTTAAATCTACTTTGGTCAGATTGTGTCCTGCTGCATGTGTTTATTTGGATCCACATTCTGCTCTTTGCCCCTCCAGGAACAAACGGAGGAGTTACTCCCGTCGGATTGGTCGCCAGCTTCCTCGGCGGGCTTGCGGTGGGGGCGGCTTACTTTGTAGCACAGCTTCTATTGGTCAACGACCTGCACCTGGCGGACCCCCAGTGGCCAATTATGGTGTATGGCGGTGTGGCTGGCCTACTGGGATCCATGCTGGACTCTTTCCTGGGAGCTCACATGCAATACTCAGGTAGGAACAGGAGTGTTTCTGACAGATGTGGGGAGTCAGGATGGAAATGAGCACCGGGCGTAACAATTCAGCGACTCTAATGTACGTTTAGGCTTAGTAAACCCATACTTTAGTAACCCCGACATAGCCGACTAGCTATAGATCAATAAGTGATTGAAATTAAGTTCTTCCTCCTCTGTAGGCTTCGACTCGAGCATTGGGAAGGTGGTGGGTTACAAGTCCGCCACCACCCGGCGGATCTGCGGGAAACCCATCTTAGACAACAACGCGGTCAACCTGTTCTCCTCCGTACTAATCGCTCTTATCCTGCCCGGGCTGGCGTGGGGGATATGGCCACGATAGACTGACAACAGATCCACAACGTGGAGCGCAGGACTGATCTGAGACTGACTGATGATTTCTAAGACAGTTGAGTAATCTGTACAGAAGCATAACTAAACATTATTACGTGTTGGACGTGCCTGAGAGGCTGTGATCATGATAAAGAGTAAACTGTCTTTGGAAGAAAAAAGAACAAATACTGACGATCATAGATCAACTCCCTGATGTCTGGCAATAAGTGAGTACATACATGCATACATACGTGAGGACATGCATAACTTACATAAGTGAGGACATACATACATACCTGAGTGAGGACATGCATACGTGAGGACATGCATACATACGTGAGGACATGCATGTAACGTGAGGACATGCATAACTGAGGACATATATACATACATAACTTCGTAAGGACATGCATACATAAGTGAGGACATGCATAAGTGAGGACATGCATAAGTGAGGACATGCATAACTGAGGACATACATACATACGTGAGGACATGCATACATACATAAGTGAGGACATACATGCATAAGTGAGGACATACATGCATAAGTGAGGACATACATAGCTTAAAACAAACCACAGGTGCAGACAGTGGATGTGGCTCTCAGGGGCTCGGGCCCTCTCAAACGTTGTGCAGATGTGGAAAAAGTAAATTAAAACAATTAAAAAAAAAACATTGTTCAGTGTCGTTGTTCTGTATTGAACTTGGTTTGTGTTCGTTCAGTTTTTATGTTGATTGTGCCGAAAGCAGATTTCTGCTCTCGTTACATTAATTTATCTTCTCATGTTGTCAAATTAACCTGTCAAGTTGCTCCTCAGTATTCACAGAATTATGTTACACCTCTCTCAGCTCTTTACAACCAACATTAATTTCTGCCTTTGACTAATGTGTTAATAATAAACTGGTCATACGATTAAATAAAAAGGTGTTTTGTTTGTCAGAGTGTTTAGAGCGGGATTAAAGTTTTTAACCACTTGTAGCACTTGTACATACATACCTACCTAAGCGAGGACATACATAAATACCTAAGTGAGGACATGCGGACATGCATACATACATACATACATACGTACGTGAGGACATACCTAAGTGAGGACATGCATACGTGAGGACATACATGCATAAGTGAGGACATGCATAACTGAGGACATACATACATACCTAAGTGAGGACATACATACATGCATAACTGAGGACATACATACATACCTAAGTGAGGACATACATACATACCTAAGTGAGGACATACCTACATACATAGATACATACATAAGTGAGGACATACATACATACCTACATAAGTGAGGACTTACATACATACCTAAGTGAGGACATACATACATACACATACATAAGTGAGGACATACCTAAGTGAGGACATACATACATACACATACATAACTGAGGACATGCATACATACATACATAACTAAGTGAGGACATACACACATACCTAAGTGAGGACATACATACATACACATACATAACTGAGGACATGCATACATACATACATAAGTGAGGACATACATAAGCGAGGACATACATAAATACCTAAGTGAGGACATGCGGACATGCATACATACATACATACATACGTACGTGAGGACATACCTAAGTGAGGACATGCATACGTGAGGACATACATGCATAAGTGAGGACAGACATACATACATGCATACGTGAGGACATGCATAACTGAGGACATACATACATACCTAAGTGAGGACATACATACATGCATAACTGAGGACATACATACATACCTAAGTGAGGACATACATACATACCTAAGTGAGGACATACCTACATACCTACCTAAGTGAGGACATACATACATACATACATAGATACATACATAAGTGAGGACATACATACATACCTACATAAGTGAGGACATATATACATACACATACATAAGTGAGGACATACCTAAGTGAGGACATACATACATACACATACATAACTGAGGACATGCATACATACATACATACCTAAGTGAGGACATACACACATACCTAAGTGAGGACATACATACATACACATACATAACTGAGGACATGCATACATACATACATAAGTGAGGACATACATAAGTGAGGACATACATAAGTGAGGACATACATACATACCTAAGTGAGGACATACATAAGTGAGGATATACATACATAAGTGAGGACATACATACATACATACCTACCTAAGCGAGGACATACATACATACACATACATACATACCTAAGTGAGGACATACATACATACACATACATACATACCTAAGTGAGGACATACATACATACATACATACATACATACATAAGTGAGGACATACATACATACATACATACATACATACCTAAGTGAGGACATACATGCATACGTGAGGACATGCATAACTGAGGACATGCATACATACCTACCTAAGTGAGGACATACATACATACATACATAAGTGAGGACATACATACATACATAAGTGAGGACATACATACATACATACATACATACATACATACATACCTACCTAAGTGAGGACATGCATAAGTGAGGACATACATAAGTGAGGACAGACATACATACATACCTACCTAAGCGAGGACATACATACATACCTACCTACCTAAGTGAGGACATACATACATACCTAAGTGAGGACATGCGGACATGCATACATACATACATACATACATAAGTGAGGACATGCATACATACATACATACATACGTACGTGAGGACATACCTAAGTGAGGACATGCATACGTGAGGACATACATGCATAAGTGAGGACAGACATACATACATGCATACGTGAGGACATACATGCATAACTGAGGACATACATACATACCTACCTAAGCGAGGACATACATACATACACATACATACATACCTAAGTGAGGACATACATACATACATACATACATAAGTGAGGACATACATACATACCTAAGTGAGGACATACATAAGTGAGGATATACATACATAAGTGAGGACAGACATACATACATACATACATACCTACCTAAGCGAGGACATACATACATACACATACATACCTACCTAAGCGAGGACATACATACATACACATACATACCTACCTAAGTGAGGACATACATACATACATACATACGTGAGGACAGACATACATACATACCTACCTAAGTGAGGACATGCATACTTGAGGACATACATACAAACCACAGGTGCAGACAGTGGATGTGGCTCTCAGGGGCTCGGGCCCTCTCAAACGTTGTGCAGATGTGGAAAAAGTAAATTAAAACAATTTAAAAAAAACATTGTTCAGTGTCGTTGTTCTGTATTGAACTTGGTTTGTGTTCGTTCAGTTTTTATGTTGATTTGTGCCGAAAGCAGATTTCTGCTCTCGTTACATTAATTTATCTTCTCATGTTGTCAAATTAACCTGTCAAGTTGCTCCTCAGTATTCACAGAATTATGTTACACCTCTCTCAGCTCTTTACAACCAACATTAATTTCTGCCTTTGACTAATGCGTTAATAATAAACTGGTCATACGATTAAATAAAAAGGTGTTTTGTTTGTCAGAGTGTTTAGAGCGGGATTAAAGTTTTTAACCACTTGTAGCACTATCAATATCTATATACAGTATATCTATGTCTCTATATAATCCTCCCCCACACACACTAAAAAAAAAAAAAAAACATACATACATAAGTGAGGACATACCTAAGTGAGGACATGCATAAGTGAGGATATACATACATAAGTGAGGACAGACATACATACATACCTAAGTGAGGACATGCGGACATGCATGCATACATACATACATACATACATACATACATAAGTGAGGACATGCATACATACATACGTACGTGAGGACATACCTAAGTGAGGACATGCATACGTGAGGACATACATGCATAAGTGAGGACAGACATACATACATGCATACGTGAGGACATGCATAACTGAGGACATACATACATACCTAAGTGAGGACATGCGGACATGCATACATACATACATACATACATACATACATACGTACGTGAGGACATACCTAAGTGAGGACATGCATACGTGAGGACATACATGCATAAGTGAGGACAGACATACATACATGCATACGTGAGGACATGCATAACTGAGGACATACATACATACCTAAGTGAGGACATACATACATGCATAACTGAGGACATACATACATACCTAAGTGAGGACATACATACATACCTAAGTGAGGACATACCTACATACCTACCTAAGTGAGGACATACATACATACATACATAGATACATACATAAGTGAGGACATACATACATACCTACATAAGTGAGGACATATATACATACACATACATAAGTGAGGACATACCTAAGTGAGGACATACATACATACACATACATAACTGAGGACATGCATACATACATACATACCTAAGTGAGGACATACACACATACCTAAGTGAGGACATACATACATACACATACATAACTGAGGACATGCATACATACATACATAAGTGAGGACATACATAAGTGAGGACATACATAAGTGAGGACATACATACATACCTAAGTGAGGACATACATAAGTGAGGATATACATACATAAGTGAGGACATACATACATACATACCTAC
>VMKM01003913.1:0-26223 GCA_008360985.2 Macquaria ambigua | reverse complement strand
GAGTTATCTTCTGGATCAGTGAGGGCCACATTCAATCAGCCCTTAATGTACAGTTAAACTGAACTTCTAGTGAGATACTGCCACTCGATATGCAACCCAGCTGCAGTGAGAGAAGTTAACACAGTGTCAAATCTGCCAAAGTGCAAAAAACAAACAAAACAAATAGAGATGAAACTGCCGCTCTTGTTTAAAGACGTACAGGACGTGTGGAATCCAAGTTTGGCTGTAATCAGCACTTGGACAGCCAGCCCTTTAAATAATCTTTTATTATAACTTTTTTTTTTGGGCACATTGTACAAACAACACTAGTGAAAATGTCAAATAACTTTGAGACTTCTCTAGTAGGCTTAGTGCCCAGCTATGAGACTGCACAGAGACACTTCGACTGGTCACAGCAGCAAAAACACAAATGAATGACGGCTGAATTCCATTTAGCTGCTTCAGTTTTAGAGTCCTGGTATGGTGATCGTTAATGTTATTAACACCTGCACTTTTCCTTCTATGACGAGTCAACATTTCTGCTGTGTGAAAAAAGGCCCATTGAATGTGTTCAATTAAAGAGTGTTAAACACACACACGAAGCTTCTATCAGGTCAACAAGGGGAAATAAATTGACATATACACACATACATATGACATAACACACACAATCATGACAAGTGTCCATGGACATTTTAAGACAACATTCTTGGTGTGTCTAAAGAGTCAGCCACTAAGAATGACACAGAACCAGTTTGTTCTTTTCAGGTTTGGTGGCAGCATATTAACAAAAAAAAAAAAAAAAAGTCACGGAAACACTCCCACAGTTGATCTTTAGGTGCAGACAGATCTGATGAGTTACCTTACATGATGATAAAGGTAAGAACAGGTTCCTTATGTTTAGACTCGGTTTTAAGCTCAGGACGGAGGACACACACGAGAGCAACACGACCTTCTGTTCTGACTGCAGAGAAGAAATTTGGTGTGTATGCACATTTTTGTGTGTGTGTGTGTGTGTGTGTGTGTGTGTGTGTGTGTGTGTGTGTGTGTGTGTGTGTTGTGTAAATGAGCACATGTAGACATTACCTCTTAACTCAGACTACCATTTCCTGAGGTTTAATATTGGATCAAATAAGAACTGTTGAACTCAAACAAACCTTAATTCTTTTCTCACTTTACTTAGTATTTTTTTTCCCAGTTGTTTTATTTGTTTTTAAATATCTGATTTGTCAAGTCTCTTTTTTTCTTGTTAATAATCTCTTGTGTAACACATTGCATTGCGTCTTGTCTGTATAAAAGATGATATACTGAACAAAAGTATGTTTTATCCTGATGCTAATGTCTACTGTCAGCTACCATAATATTCACATCAAATTTGGCACAATTGCTTTGCAGTTTTGTGGTAAAATATTTTCACCAGTTCAGAGTAAATAGCTTAAAGCACACCTTTGCTAGCAGCAGCAGTGTAAGTGAAATCATATTTGCACTTTCAAAAAAACTTTTAATATTGGAAGAACAATCTTTTGTCTTCACATTGATCACGTTCTTCTTCCTCCTGCAGGTTATGGGTGGCTCCTCCTCTAAAGGAACCTTTATCTGGCAGAAGAAGAAGAAGTCGAAGAAGAAGAAGTCGAAGAAGAAGAAGAAGTCGAAGAAGAAGAAGAAGTCGAAGAAGTCGAAGAAGTCGAAGAAGAAGTCGAAGAAGAAGTCGAAGTCGAAGTCGAAGTCGAAGAAGAAGTCGAAGTCGAAGTCGAAGTCGAAGAAGAAGTCGAAGTCGAAGTCGAAGTCGAAGAAGAAGAAGAAGAAGAAGAAGAAGAAGAGCGCCCTGTCGCTGAATAAACTGAACCTGGATAACCTGAATAGGGAGAAGCACACCCAGAAGAGATTCTCACTGTCAACAGACAAGAGAGAGACGATATCGCTGAAACGATTCTCCCTCGGTAACACAAGGAAGGAGTCGATACAGACTGCTTCGCCGGGGAGGAAGGAGGAGGACAGAGGAGAGCTGGGAAAAGTGGGAGAGCAGATAAAGAGGAAGTTTTCTCAAGAACCTAAGAAAGGGCTTGGTACTTAAAGAGGCCGTGACTCTCCAACAGGATCCAAAGCAAAATGGACAATTTAGAGAGAAAGAACCTTGGGTTTTGCAGGAAGACAAAAGAAAGGATGTCAGTAAACAAGCCACAGGAGAGTCAGAGAGATAACATGTATTCAAAGTTTTTAATGGCGTCACTGTCAGTTACTGAGGGCAGATTATTATGGCTGTAAAGGAGTCACGCCAAGCCAAAACACAGCGTTACCGTCACAAGGGCTCTTTCCTATTAACATCTTGGTGTCAGTTTTACTCTTTAACATAACATCAGCTGCAGCATATTAACGCTAAAGCTTCATGATCACTCATCTCTCACTTGTCCTGCTTGGCAAAAAAAAAAAAAAAGTTTCATTTAAAAATTAAAAACAACATTTCTGGATATTATCCTAATGAAAAATGACAAGCATGATTTGATTTCCCTTTTTTTTTGAGTTGCCTCTGAAGGCAAGTGCATCAAATACTGTACATAGTATCTACAATTATAATGTGATCATAAATAAAAGTTTTATATCACAAGCAATTTACAAAAAGGAGTAGGGTGTCATTGCAGCAGCGAGACAATTTACATGATGCAAACACCACAGTGTTAGCAGCAGCATACAGTGAGGAAAAAAAACCAAAACTAATAAAAAAATAAAACCTTGAGGAAGGAACAGCTTATAGCACACTGTTTATAACTGCAAAAATAAACCGTTTATGATGAGTTTTAACCACAGCTGCATTAAGGCACAAACAGGATCTCATCCATTAAGTTACAAGTCAGCATGGTCACTTTGGTATTCAGGAGAAATAGTAGAATTTAGATAAAATGTGTGTCGTAACATGCACACCAGGAGATCTGTGTCTCTTCTACTTTGTGAAGGGTTAAAAAAACAAAAAATCATCTAACATGCACTTAAAATACACTTAAAATATCTGGTAGAAATTATAAATATCCTACATCTAAAATTTTGTAATAATCTACCCAGAATCATCAAACCCAAGACGATGATTCTGATTGGTTAACGAACAAATGTAGAGAGGGTTTTGGGTACCACCTTCTACAGGAATACTTTAAAAAAGGGTTATACATTCTAACCAAGGCTTTACTGATGTTATTAAATGATTTAATTATGCTGTTTGATCAATAACGAGCCATTAATAAGAATAACTAATGAGTTGCTAGGTTGGTTGGTGTTTATCCTCTTTCAGCATAATTCATTATTAGCTCTGTAATGAATCTTGACGGCTAATTAAAAAGTGAGCCGATAAAGGGTCATGAGTTTATAACTTAATAGTAAACCATCATTTTTGTAATTACACACGTTGCACAAAGTGGTGGCAATTATAAACAGGGTTCGTACAGCTTTTTAAGAGTAAAATTCAAGCACTTTTCAAGCACTTTCAAGGTACCTGAACCCCAAATTTCCAAACTCTCGAAGCCTTTATCATCACATCTAAACTGTTACCATCGATGCCAAAAAATAACAACCAAAAAACTAGAGGTACAACGGGGTACAAGCACCCAACGCAACTCAGAACCAAAGGCGCACCGACTCAGGGCAACCAGGAGGCCAAGACCATGTCTGAACAGGGCGTAAACATGTGGTTGGATCATACCTCAGAGTAAAAAGCAGGTAAGTAAATATTAAGTTGTTAAGAAATGGATTTTGGCCTGGATGCTCGGCAGCTTTGCAAGTGGCCAAGCCGTACATTCGAGGGGTATTCCTGCGTGGATTAAAGCGCTTGTTAGAACACAAAGCAACATTTTTCACAACCTGTTGCTGTTAATAATAGCCTGTGACTGATCAATAAAACTTTGGTTGTTTATTAAACATTAACAAATCCATTAGTTACAACATATAACCCTTTATTAAGTCCAGTAGAGAGTGGTACTGGTTTCCTCCATGAGCTTCAGTGGCCTTTCACTGCAACTCGCCTCTTAGGCGTAAATGAACCCTGGTCACATCAGATTTCCAGTGATTCCATATACACACTCAAGTTGCCAGTTTATTAGGAACACCTAGCTAAAACTAATGCAGTCTAATACAACAGGTCTGCAGTAAATCCTCCCGTCATGAAGGTTATAATGTTCAGCTTTTGTTGAAACTGTTTTAGAGAGGTGTTGATTCAACTGGAGGATCATTTTGGAAGATGTAGTTGGTTGTTGTTGGTGTTTCTAATATTTTGTCCATCCCATTTATATCAATGAGGGTAGCCTAAATAACAGAATCACCTGTCCGTCTGTTTCAACAACAAACTGAACATTATAACCTTCATGAAGGAGTGTTTATTGCAGGACTGCTTTAGTTTTAGCTAGGTGTTCCTCACAATGAACTCACATACACATTAATCCATCATGAGGACATTACTAAAGCCGTTTGTGGCAGAACCTATTACTTATATAACTTGATGGCACTCAACAGAGCACATATTTCTGCTTTGAGACTGTCCACACATTTTCAGTCTTTTCTCCCAAGCACTGCCAGCAGGTTGTTCGGTGGCCATTAGTCTCTTAGCCTCGTCTACCACCATCTGTTTGGGAAAAACTGGCGGTTCATTTATGTCTCAACAGGAAAGGAGCTCTCCAGTGTCCTCTCATGTTGTTTAAATGGCCCAGTAATGGCAGGTTTGCCTCCTTCTGTCTGCTGAAGGTCGATGATGGAGCGCAAATGAGCCACTTCCTTCCGTTTTGATTAGAAGACACGTCCACCATCATGTTGGCCAACTGATATTAGAAGTTAATCAATCCTTCTTTGCCCCATGATCGACTTAGCTTCGACAGACATGAACAGAATAACCATTATCTGCTGGCAGCAGAGGTAAAAATCCAGTTTTTAAAAAAAGAATAAACAGTCTGCTGGCTGAGGAAAAACAGGCCTCGTTTATGTGAGCGTACGCAGATCGGTAGATGTGTGTGTCTGCATGCTTTGAGTGTGTATTTTCTCGTGGTTTGAGTCAATTCCAATTTTCTGAAGAGACAGGCATGTCTTCTGAGCCTCCGCGGATGAGAGGCATCCCGTTGCTCCTCTCCAACGGCTTGGCAGTACGAGACTTACAGTTCTACAGACAAGAGGTGGAGAGACAGATAAGAATGTGAGGCGAGAGTTGAAATGAGGCAAGGAATCAGGAGAGGAGATTAGGTGCAGCCGAAAGAAGCAGGAAGTGAAGGAGAAAGAGAAAACGGGGTTAGTCATGTTCAAACTAGCAAAAAGAACAAAACGAGCTGAAGGAGGAGGATACGAATAAACATGTTTATCCCTGAGACAAGTGTTTCCACACAGTTTGACCTGGTTCCAAATGTAAAATTCACTGGTTATCACAAAGAACCCATGCTGAACAGCAGACAAAGCAGGCAGTCAGACATGACCAAACAAATCACAGATGTAGACAGATGTATGCATTTATTCATATTAGGTGTGACAACGTTTGTACAAAAATAGACCCTAAATAATATGAAAATGTTTCTGAACTGTCAAAACCAAGTTAGCTTACAATAACATGAAAATGAGTATCAACAAGATTTGATTTACTTGAAATCTGAAGACAAAGAATATAGTTTGAATATACTGTTATCCCTTTAATAGCTTCTTGTAATAGCATTCCCTTTAGCACTTAATGATTTGCTATTATCCACAAATGTCCAACTTCCTTTTAATTGCGTGAGTCACTGCATATTTTACTATCAACACACGGAGAGGGCTAATGCAAATTTGTTCCAACCATCCCGCTCCTGCCTCCCCTTCTCTCAGTCCTCCTTTCTAATCTTAATGTCCCCAATACAAAAAACAACTTAAAACAAAATGTTTCTGTGAATCAGCGTACACACACTCAGATATGAACGTGCGCACACACACACACACACACACACCCACACACTCATGACTGCACTTCCTGCTAGCAGCAATAACGGGCTGCATGTGTGTGTGTGTGTGTGTGTGTGTGTGTGTGTGTGTGGGAATGGCAGTGCATGCCTCCAACATACACACATGCCAGAGTAAAAAGTCAGAGGAAATGTGGCAAGGAGCATGACCCGGTCCAACCACAAGCACACATCTGGACTGGTTTAATACAAGCACACACACTTTAGCAAACAGCACAGAGAACATAGAAATGCTGTGCTCCCTATTAACTAATTAAACTAACGATTGCATGAAACAACAGGGTAATTCCCGGCATTTGGGTAATTCCAAAAAAGAAACCTGTTTACAGTACGACGCAGTGTGACCATTAAGGGGTTTGATCGAGGTCGCTCCTTTGATGTTTTGCCTCACGGAAAGTTTGACATCTTGCCTGGATGAATGTAACATATGTATGGAATTATATCTGTGCCTCAGTTCTCAGTGCGTGATGGGACACATATTGAGCACAAACGATTATTTGCACGAACACAAATTTGATTTTTGTAGAGAAATGATTAGCAAGCAAAGACCAACAGTGACCGATACTCATGCTAGAGATCCGATTGGAGACAAAACAGCCAATCAGAAATGACCTACTCCAACTCTCGGACAGTGGCTGACACACTGTGTGCTGAGTGTGCAGGCAAATTCGAGATAACTGTGGGCAAGGAAACAGAGAGGGCAAATAAGCCAAACTGTGTGAGAGAGGTTATTACTGACAGTAAACACGCAAAAAAAAAATGTACTGAGCATATAATTTCACTACATAATATAACTTTTCTGGGTGCAAATGTGCTCAAAATGTCCCCATCCTGAGACACAAATATGATTCCATACATATGACGGCAGATGTGTTGGGGTGCCTGTAACTATAGTCAAAGTCCAACAAACACACAAAAAAAGTTTGCGCTCCAAATCAACCAGAATATCATTTTTTACTTGCATTGTTTCAGTTTCTGTGTTCAGCTTCATCAGAACCAATATTTAGTGTAAGTGGTCTAATGTAACTTTCAGCAAGTAACTTTCCTATTTCACCAGACGTAGCCACTTGATTAGAGCTGCAACGATTAGTCGATTAAACGATTAGTCGATCGAAGCTTCTTAAATGTGAGGATTTGCTGCTTTTCTTCGTCATTTATGACAGTAAATGAAGAGTCTTTGGGTTTGGGACTGTTTTGGGCTGTGGGAAATTGTGATGAGCATTTTCCACAATTTTCTTTTTTTTACATTTTATAGACGATTAATCGTGGAAATAATCTGCAGATTAATCGATAATGAAAATAACCGTTAGTTGCAGCCCTACACTTGATACACCTGCTGGCAATAAATTGTTGACATTGTTGGCGACAGCTTAAAAAGATGCGACCCTGGAGCAAAGTGCAGGCCTCACCCATCCACACCCCGAATACAAAAACCTATCGCCTACAATTCTGATAATCTGATAATCTTTACAGTTATTTATTCAGCAAACATGTCAAATGAGGATTTGCTTCTTTTCTTCTGAATATCTTTGGGTTTTAAACTGACAAAACTCAGTAAGGCTCTGGGACTACTATTACTTTAATATTTACTATTATCTGACATTTCATAGACTGAACGATCAAAACATTTATGGACACAATCAATAATAAAAAAAGAGCATAGTTGCAGCCTTATCACTTCTGTCTTTAGGCCTGTAACAAGATTTCAAATGCTTTCTGTCGCCAGTGGTGTAATGTAACGAAGTAATAATACTTGGTTACAGTACTTAGGTATTTTTTGGAAGTAACAGTACTTTACTTGAGTTTTTATATTATATATTATCCTGTAAGCATCTTTGTTACATCGTTACTACAAAATAAAATTGGAAGAAATTTGGTAGCCTAATGATGTTGGAACACAGACTTCAAACAAGCAGGTTTGGCAAGCTAGCTTGCAAGTTATATTGCTGGTTAATCACGTTAATGCGCGAGTGCCAACAAGTGCTCTCAAAGTTTCAATTTCCACTCAAGCCCAGATGATAGTGACTGATGAGACAGTTTCATGATTAAAGCACCTGCTACTCTGGCGACAAACGACTGTGTTTTCTCATGTCGGAGTGAAAGACTCGTCATACCGGATGAAGTGCCTACTATGCTTACCCAAAGACACAGAAATATTAGCATTTAAAAACTCCCCGAGCAACCTCAAGAAACACATTGAGGTAAGTTGAATTAAGATTAATCCCACGAATTTGCAACGTTAATGTTATTTAGTTATCATAATTAGCATTCGCCTGCATTGGTCTTAGCATTAAATAATGTTCATTGACTATTAGTGTTGTTGAATAGCTTTTAAATCATGTAGCTAATGTCGCTATGCAACGTGCAAGTTCAAGTACAGTGAGGTTCAAGTGTAATGTTTGCTCCATTTTTAAGGTGGTGTACTTAAAATAATAAATGTCATAATTCACAAAATACTGACTGCTTGCTTTTTTGTTAACAGCATTTACTTGTATTTTTACTTTCAATACTTAAGTGCAGTAAAAACGAGTCTGCAGCTACTGTATGTAGGCGACTCTTCACTGAACATTGAAACTGAAAGAGCAGTCTGGACGGTTTGAGTGTGCAGACACTTTTTGTTCCTGCTGGATGAAAGCACAAGTGTTGCCTTTTCTGATGAAAGTGTCACATTCACATATGACTGTGATACGACGCTGTCCTGCCTAAATGACACTGCTCTCATGAGGTTTACCTAGTATGTTGTTTGTTTGGTTTAAAGTATCAGCATCAGATAATAGATCTGAGACATTTGACACAGAGCAGCAATCTATAACAATATCTGCTGTTGCTGTAGCTACAGTGCCATAATTTTACCACAGGTTCACTGTGTTAAATGTGAGTTTATGGCTCTATAAGAGCTGTGCATGTCCTCTGCTTTCATTTGTTGACTGTTTCATATATAGTACGTCGCTTTTTGCAACAGACAGCTATCTGTCTGTGCTAATGCACAAATATCTAATGTGCATTTTTTTAGGCAGCACAGAGTTCAACAATGTGTGCCAAATAAGTTCAGTAAGCATCGGCTGACTGCAGGCTGAAGCAACATTAAAGAGGTACTGCACACTTAAACATGTTTTTTGAGCTGTAAACTAAATGATATGACTGTATTGTGATGAAACACATCAATGCTGGTGTAAATATACTTACATTTCATGGATTGAAAATGGCTCAACACGCCATCTAATGTTTTAAATCAGGCTTGAACCTCACTAGGCCAAAGGCTGACAGAGTCAACCGGTTGGGACCTGTCTACGTCATGAAATTTATATAAAAAAATTAAGTTAACGCCCTCTAATCAGAGTCCCCTTACCCACACACTACGTAGCCACGAGCCCACGCCGCCTACCTCACTTGAATTAACAGTTGCATATTCTCTTTCACCACTCAACACAGTAATACTGCAGGACAATAGATTTAATAGTTGGAGGTTTTGTATTCAATATAGTGTTAGTCTGGGCAATCATGTACACACACAGAGCATCTAAAAAGCAGAAAAGCATTTGTTTATATTTGGTCAAAGCAGCGGCTTAAAGCAGGCCAGACAAAAGGTTTAACTGTCATGACTTTACAGTTTTGCTGCGTATGACTATAGTACACAAACCAGTCACTTTCAAACAATAAATCAGCACATTTGTATCTAATGATGAATCAGTTTTGTCAAGGCTGCCATCAGTGGATCTCCTTGCAGTAGATTACAGTAATAACTATCAGGTGCAATCCTTTTTGATCTGTAAGGCTCATTTTTGTTTTTTAACGATTTTCAGGAAGGATGTAATCTAAACCTATTTTTAAACTGGATTTTATGTCCACGTGCATCCAAAATGTGTTGCGTTTCCTGCTGCGAAACGACGCAACTTACAATAAGAGAGGAACTCCTTTGAACTCGAAATCTAACAAAAGAAATACAGGGAGAAAACTTTCTCTCTTTAAACCTGCAATAACTGCAATAGACTTTTGGCCACTTTTGGGCAGCGGAGACCAGCTGTGAACATAACACTGACAAGTCATCACCTTTTAAGTTGACATGGCAAATCTGTTAGCAGACGGTTACTTATTTACACATCAGTACTTACAGAGCGACACTATCATTCATTTGGAGTCGTGTTTCTGGCCACCTGCTGAGTCTACGTCCAATATTCACTCTCTTTTAGCTCTGCGTTTGGTCTCAACTGACGAATATCTGACCCTTTAGCTGCTAAATGCTCCAATATATTCACCAGCTAGTCGTGAACTGTGTCTGTCTGCTCTTTGGTGCTGAGCAGGTAGAGTTCAGTGGGTTTTTAGACTTTTTTCGCTGCCTGCTACAGCCGAAAAACGACGCTATGGGAGCAGTGAGAGTGAAACAAAAGTGTAAAGTTGCGGGCAGGACAGCTAAACAAAGAGCTGAAACTGGCTGTAAGATAGCTGCAGCTCCCTTTTACATGTCACATTGTTGTCCCAATTTCATTTCATACATTGTTATTGTAAAAATATCAATTGGTGGTTCTGTTGAATTGTTTGGCACCTGGATGTTTTGACTTTTTGTTTTTTATAATCAGATCAAATCACTTTTTTAAAGTATTCAAAAGAGCTGCATTTAAATGTAACCTTAAGTTGTCATGTCGAAGTTGTCAGTTTGTCGTTGCATAGCTGTGAAACTGTTTGAGCGGTTGTCATTGTGGTCGTACTGTTTGTGATAGGTGTCATTGTGGTTTTTCAGTGGTCTAGTTTTAACAGTCCTTAGCGCGAGTGGTTGTTTTGTTTGTGATTGCCGTCGTCGGCTCCGTTGCTCTCGGACAGTACCTCGTGCTCCAGGGTGTTAAAGTGAACTTCAGAGTTGCCCTTTTTGTTGCGGCCTCGCCGGCACAGGCAACACAGGATCTCCTTGAAGGTCCTCCTCATGTCTTTGTCCCTGAAGGAGTAGATGATGGGATTGACGAAGGAGTTGCACTCGGCCAGCACCAGGAAGTACTTCTCAAGGAGCAGTACGTTACACGCGGCACAGCCCAGACCGTCGAGCAGCAGCACCACCAGGCCCGGCGTCCAGCAGATCACAAAACAGCCTGTCGGGGGAGGATGGAGAGGGCGGTGGGGGGAGGGAGAGGGAGATCAAGGGCACATAAGGTCATTAGAAAACTTAGGAAATAAAAAAATAAAAAGGTGTTGAAAGTGGCAGATAAAATAGGAGGAAAGAAAATGAACAGACTGCAGCAGAGTTGTAAAGAATGTGAAGAAGTAGGGGGCTAGCTAAGGGAGAAAGGGAATGTACTGTAAATTCCTCTCTAGACAATGCACACACACAAAGATACATAACATGTCAGCATGTGGACTGGGTTTAGTCTGTATGATCAGATTTCATTGTCATAATACTCAATTACGCAGCTCAGGAATTCATTACGTGCACACATTCGCAACATTCAGCACTAATATATGCACACGTACAAGCTACAGACGGAAATGTGAAAACGGTGTGGTAACACACACACTCAGCATTCCTCAGCCCCTGACCATAACCTTAACTGTCACACAACTACATGCTTAATCTCCCATGCAAATCTAAAACCAAGTCTAAACCCTCAAAGAGCAGTTTGAAGACATGAGGAATGGCCAAAATGTCCCCCACTTTACAAAAATGTCCTCGCTCTCAAGGTCAAAAGCTCAAGTTGGTCCTCACAAACATAGAAGTAAAAGATTACACGCCCCGGCCCACACACACACTCATCGGTGTCATATGGGCAGGATAGAAGCCGTTTTCTGTGACAGTAACTGAACTATGCAGCTTCCTGTCAGGGCACGCTCAGGGTTTTCCTCGCCCTCCTCACATGCCAGAGGTGCTGAATCCTGGCTGCTGAGCGACGGGAGAAAGACGTGTTACTTTTTTTTTTTTTTTTTTAACATCAAGGAATTTAATCGAAAGTTGAAAATGCAAGAGCAGGAGCAGGGGAGGCTGGGAAAGACGGCAGAGGAGCGAGGGGGCAAGGCCAGTTCAGCAGAAAACAAGAGGAATCGGTGGGAGAAGGAGGGAAGGAGTGAATGCGTGGGGGGAATAAAGTGGTGTTTAACAAGTACAGACAGGCTCAGAGAGGAGCCTGCAAGCCAGCCTGTGTGCAGTCATCTGTGCAATTAAAAGGCCCCGAGAACCAATTTTCAATCAGCTTCTTGCTATAAGCGACGAGGTCCCACATGACACATCATCTGCTGAAGTAAGAATGACCCCGGTTATTTCACAGGAGAGCTTTCTGTGTTTTTTTTTGTCTGTGCTGTTCTTGCACATCTGATGTGGGTGGAGCTCTGCTGGAAAAAAAGATGACATCATTTTGATTGACAGTGGCGTCTCAGTGGTGCATGGAAATACCTTATCAAACCACATCTGCACAGCCCTGAAGAAGCAGATTAGCTGAGTTTCTGAGCGTTAACTTATGAGTAAAGATGACTATTGCTCATTTAATCACAAATATTTACTATTATAGAGAAACACTTAAATTTGGTGCTAATCATTTTCACTTCTTTGCAATTTGAACCAGATCATTTACAAAAGGAGCACATCACTTAATTGTGCCCAAATCAAAGAAAATCAAAGTAAAATAGGCTGCTTCACATTCTTTAAGGCTATCAAAACAAGTGATATTATACAGTATATCCATCCACTGATGATGACTGGGAGATGCGGTTGAAAGCTCCAGAAAAAGCTGGCCTTTACTTTTTTTTGTTTCCACGGTCAATAATGACCTTCTTTTTTGGTATTTCTGCTTTTTTATTACTGGATAGTGAGCAAAGGGCGCTGAGGTAAGGACTTGGCCTTGATATGTGGTACGCGGTCTACCAGGTGAACTAACGGGGCGCCCCAATAATAATATAAATAAATTTGGGCCACATTTATGGCTTCCATTACTTTTCATCCCATCTGCATGACGTTTTTGGGTGTGCATTGTGACATCAGCAAACGTTTTTCACTGAGACGGCTGCATCTGAACCCTTGTCAAGTGGGCAATTTTCTGCCATTACCCCCGTTTTCTCTTAAAAGCTATCACTATTTTGTTCTGCGTCGTGTTTACTGATGCTGAAGTGTGCACACGAAAGACTTTCTTGGAGCAGCTATTCCCACAGATGCAGTTTCTCCTGCATTTGAGTCAGACATTGCTTACCTGCAAGGTGAAGCAACGCTGACTCGATTTCCTCTGTTATGAATGAATGCACACAAAGGACACAAGCACACGCTCAGTTGTTTGTACTTGTAGTGGATTACAGGGTCAGCGTTAAGTCGTGTCGGTATATTTACCAAACATACCGACACAACTTTGGGAAAAATTTATTTGACGTGTACTTTGATTTTTCAGTTTGGCCCATGTCCCATCCGCTAACATGGAGGGGGCGGGGTTTATGACCTATACTGCAGCCAGCCACCAGGGGGCGATTGAAATGTTTTTGGTTTATTGCCCAGCCCTTGATGTGTATAACTACTGTGTGTGCTTCCTCACCCAGGATCATGGAGACGGTCTTCATCAGGTTGAACACCGTCTCTCTGTGTCTCATCTGGGAGGTGTGCTGCGACATCTGCTTGCTCTTGTGCCTCACGTAGACAAAGATCCGCGTGTAGACGGCCACCATGATGGAGAAGGTCAGCAGGTTGAGAACGGCCCAGAACACCAGGTAGCTGCGGCTGTACATCGGCGCCATGGTGGAGCAGTTAGGCAGATCGCACAGGCAGTGCCAGCCCATGGTGGGAACCAGGCCCATGACTATGGACACCAGCCAGATGAACAGTATGATGATGAAAACTCGCCGGGTGCTCATCTTACTGTGCAGCTGCATTTGGAAGATGGTTTGGTGACGCTCCACGGCCACAGCCAGGAGGTTGAGGACTGAAGCTGTCAGGCTGGTGTCGATGAGCCCCTGACGCACAAACCACTGGTACTTAGACAGCTTAATGGTCCAGGGACCAGTATGAAACATCAAGTGGAGGTAGGAGACGCCTGGAATGAGGAAAGTGAGGGTTTAATACCAGAGAAGACATTTTTCTACAAGGCACCTTTACCCTATTGCATATAGTGTCCCAGTCTACCAAGAAGGGACTAACTCCTGAATGTCTGCATTCTTTGCATGCAATATGAGGGTGTGATAAATAAAGAGAGCCAATTTCAGCACAGCTCCTGGATATCTATGGATCAGTACAAGCTCATCTTAAAGCAGGTTAATAGTATTCACTGAAAGTCCAAAGATGAGGCAATGTCTAACTAAACGTTTTGTCTAACAACAATGTTTTTATGGCTTGTATTTACAATGTTGCCAGTTTCACGTATTACAAAAAAAAGACATGATTTTAAATGTCCCATTCAGTTTGCATTAACATGCACCCACAGCCATAGCTGCAGAAACAGTAGTTCCAAGTGACAATGTTGATATTAGGATATCATATATGTTTGTGAAAAAATCTAAGAAAAACTGGGTCAACTAGTCTGAAGAAATAAACCTTCAGCATTCAAAAAAGGTGCATTCCCCTCCCCATGAGAGAAGCAGGTGCTGACCTCTTACGGGCATATGATGAGAGTCAAAATACCCACAGCCATTGTTCTCTATGTAAGCCCGCACATCGGTGGCGTGACGCTTGACATGTGTCATTACAGATTTACCAACATGGATACGTCCAGATACGCCACTGTGCTATTTCCCAGCATCCACACTCATCAGCTCTCCATAAAATCAACAATTGTAGCACATTTCTTCCCCAGATGTGACACTACATGACGCAGCCTGTGTGTGTTGCACTTCAGACATCAAATATCTGAGCTAAAATAGGGTTTAACAAAAAAAAAAAAAGACACAAAAACATCATGTTTGCATTACCGTGGTTAAATGGCAAAAAATGTCCAATTCCCTCAAAACAAAACATTTTCTTTTTAACATTATTAAAAACAACATCCTGATGTGAACATCGTTTATAGCAGATAAGAGAGCAACAGTTATTAATGTAATGTGTAGTACAGAGTTTGTACAGCTTTTAAGATAAAATTCAAGCACTTTCAAGGCACCTAAACCAAAAATGTCCAGACTCTTGAAGCCTTAATCATCACATCTAAATTGTTATTATAAATGCCAGGAGACAACAAACAAATATGACAATGGGATCATTTCATATGAAATATTAAAAGATCTTTGGTTTAAATGAGTGATTGTGTCGATGATGATTAAATAAAATCAAGCATTTTCCAAACTTTCAAGACTTTGAACGAACCCTGGTAGTACTAGAAATTAGAATAAGAGCCGCACATGAAATAAAACATTAGTACCTGAGAAGAGGTCTGCCACAGCCAGGTTACCCAACAGGTAGTAGATGGGAAAGTGAAAGCGTCTGTTTTTTAAAATGGCGCCTATGACCAAGAGGTTGGAAAAGATGACAATGAAGCAGACCGTCATGCCCAGAGTGACAATCACATAGTCACGTCCGCGCCAGTGGTCGCTGATGTTCTTGGTACTGCGATTATAGAAAAAATCGATAGTACGGTTGTAGTAGCATCCCTCCTTGTCGGCGGTCTGCGTATCCATGGTGAGATATGCGGTGGATGCGGGATCAGAGAAGAGCTGAAGGAGAGGACGGCGGGAGAGAGCGGCGTTGCAGACAGGAGGCAGAGGGGAAGGTCTAGGGCGCCATTCAGACTCGACCTCTGTTTTGGGTTGGAGATCTGCATGCCATCAGCTGGACAGGTGAGGACTGGAGGGATCCAGTTTGTCTGAGGCCTTCACTGTACGGCTGCCTGGGAACAACTGGTCTTCAATCTGCGGACAAATTAAATATTAGCTTATGACAACAAACACAACCACTATGGATGACTTCATTCAATGTGTGCTGAACAATAAACCCAATTTATTGAACTACCAACATTATGAATCAACCTACATTTATGCCCAATGCAAATTTCAATAAATAAATGATTGATAATTGCTACAACACTCAACAATATCCAGAAGAATAACCAGCCAATCAGCCCACAGTCCAGTTCAGAGGCCCAGAACAGTCATACAAGTTAATTAACCAGGACAAACATACCATGCATGAACCACACAGCTGGGCTATATGGTTAAAATCATTATCACAATATTATTAAGGGTTAGGGCTGTCACTTTTTATGATGTTAAAGCTTTTCATTGACTCACATTACAGTAAACTGAATATCTTTGGGTTTTAGACTTATTGATCAAATTTAACGACATCATCTTGGGCTCTAAGAAATAGTGACGGGCAGTTTTCACTGTTTTAATTGTGAATGTGATAATTGTTAGTTGCAGTTGCAATGATAAATACACACAAGGACCAATTTTAGACCAATTTGGCCTACATGAATAAATGTAGTAAATGCAGCCTCCCAAAGGTGACTCTTTTTCTGTGGTTGTTTGTTTAGATATGAAATAATTGTTTTTGTTTTTATGCAAACAGCAAAAACTTATCTTGCTCACAGAGCTGACGTGTTAAAGAATTTTAATCTCCGTTTACCAGAAAATCATGCCAGAAAAGCAGCGACAGCAGTCAGACATTATCATATTACTGCTGAGCTCAATGATCTACACAGGCTGACAAGTCACGACAGGAACATGAGAGGCTTTATGACTGTGACGCTGTAATTAAAACCAACCACAGCTCGGGGAAGAACTCAGCCTCCACTTCAAGACACACATTCGAAGTGTGGCCAACAACAACGCGCTTTAATCCCCTATTTACAGTAACGCGTGGTGTGTTTTGAGTCAACAACACTCCCTCACACATTCTCCATTTTGCTGTGAAAGCCAGCACAGCACGATGACACGCACTGCACCGTCGACTCCAACTTCAACTCTCTCGCTCAACAATGGGAACAGCAGAGCAGCTCCCTACAGCAGAGACACACAATTACACAATCCAGCTATGTAACTCAATCTCAATCCAAACATGCACAACACACACACACACACACACACACACACACACACACAGGGAGAGAGCCTCAATGACCCACTCTCCTACCAAGGGTGTGTGGAGGGAGATGCCAAATCAAAAACAGAAAAATGTGGAGAGAGTGAGAACTTCAGAGGCTTGAGAATGAAAATGATGGCTGAGACACGACTGCAAGAAACGGGTTTGATCAAAGAAACAATGTAAAACATTTGCCGAAAATGAAAACAAAAGTGTAGTGAGACAGTGAAAGGAATACAATAATAAAGCGTTTGTGGTGTGTGTGCGCATGCAAATGTGTGTCTGTGTGACTGACACAAGTCCTCATCAGTGTCGTGTCCAGACAGGAAGTACTGAAAGGTTTTTTTTCATTTCTCTTGCACACCTCCGTCCCTGTCGGAGACACGAGCCGTCAATCAACTACAAGTACTACAGTTGATCTTTGACCCTTCAGATCAAAGTCATGTGCACACAGTCGCTCCATTTCCTGCCTACATCAGGACATACCAACTCTTCTCGCTGCTTTACAGTTTAGTTTACCTTTCCAATTGTCGTTGTATTGCTGTTACCATCACTATCTTGTGTCTTGTGCCTCAGCTTTGCACTTTTTCACGCTGCAAACATGCAGGATCATCTCAAGGGAAACACACACGGGAAGTGTGAAAACACCCACATCCATTGTTTTCAAAGTAAGCCTGCCCACCTATGTATCTTATTTCATTTAAGTTCTTGTACGGCTGCTTGTCTTTAGACAACTTTTAACATTTGAAAGCTTTGTGTGTAGGTACAGGTTTGTTAGTTCATCAATTGTCTCCCATATATTTCCTTATATCATAAGTGGGTGTTGCCAACAGCTTCTGATTGGCTGTTGCTGTGCACCAGACACACATGAAACCAGGTGCTGATTATGCACCTGCAGGTTTGGGACACATGCAGCTGTAATCACAGGATGTGGACCCACCATAACCAAATCAGCAGCATATAATCGATAAAGAAACCCTGATCTCATCACACCCGTTTCCAGCTAAAAAGCTCCAAAAAACAACTCTACACTACCTGCCCAGCACCAAACAGCAGCCAGACAAAGTTAGCGGCTAGTTGGTGAACATAGTGGAGCATTTAGCAGTGAAGTAGACCAAAACAGAGCTAAAAGGAGAGTAATTATTGTAACATACCGTAATATTGTAATAATAAGGTTTCCAGACACATGAATCCAAAAGAATGTTAATGTTGCTTAAAGAAATCATTAAGCAGTTTGGGAAATACACTCTGTCTTGCCAAGAGTTAGATGACTAGACTGACACCACCCTCACGTCTGTTCGGTAAACATTAAGCTACAGCCAGCAGTCAGTTAGCTTAGCTTAGCATAAAGACTGAAAACAGCTAGTCTGACTCTGCCTACCAGCACCTAAAGCTCACTATCAACCAGCGGAGACTCCAGGAAGTTACTGTTTGCGGCTAAGAAAAAGTCCAGCACATGTACCCGAATAAAATGGTGAATCAAACCTGTTACACTTTTTGAACGTATTAAACAAATTTGATTTTTTTTATACCATTTATCTTAAAAACTGACTCACCCAGGCTAGTTGTTTCCCCCTGTTTCAAGTCTTTGTGCTAAGCTAAGCTATCTGGCTGTAGCCTTAAATTTAGCTTACACACATGAGAGTGGTATCAAAATTAATGTCTAATTATAGCATTTCCAGCGTAGCTTATTAAAACTTTGGGTACGACCCTGAACTTGACCTCATTGTGTTTGAGCTGTGTATCCTTTCCCAAAAAAACTGACAAAGTATTTGCTTCACTGACTCTGGACACCAAGTTCACTGTGGTGCTTTCTCTCTGTGTGGCTCTGAGGGACTGCATTTGCATGACTGTGTGTTTTCATGCATCATATGTCTGCGTTTGTGTGTGAATGGACGGGGCTGAATCAGTAAACACCAGTTTGAATGCAAACCGGTCATTACCAGAGCAGCCACACCCGAGTCCCTTCTTCTCCCTCCTCCCCTCTCTCTCTCTCTCTCTCTCTCTCTCTGAAAGTAGAGCCTTAACACATCAACTTCAGCCAGCAGGAGCGATTTACAACACATACACACATGTGACTAAAACCAATACAGCAACGAAAGTGGTGCTAGTGTGCGTTTGTGGCCTCTAATTCCAGGTAAAAAACATAAATTCTGCTCATCTCCTCAGGAGTACTCTCTGAGGGTGCATCTGTTTTAATTAACTGCCTCTTCTAAAGCTTGTCCATCCAGCTGTAAAGTATAGACATGCAATCGGTGGGACTGAGCAGGTGTCATCTGCATAATGATTACCATTAGCCATTTAATCACACAGGCGGCTGCGCTGACACTTCCTCTCCAAGCACACAAGGACACCAATGTGGTCGATCTACCAGAGGGGTCTTTTTTTCCCCCTTCTTTTTAACAGAAGACCTGATCGCACCAAAAGCCACAGAGCAAACTACACATTTATGCATGTGCTTTGTTGCAGATACATCCAAACCACTGAATTAGGGACCATTTTAAATTAATGACCTCATATAAAATCCTTTGGGGAAAAAAAGAGCAAAATATTACCTAAAAAAGAGCTCTGAAGCTGCCGTCTGTATTTTAAGGTTGTGTATTTAAATCTCAGAATCTTACTACTGTAGTGTCTGAGTAACTCTTCCTGTGGGAGGTCCCTGGAGTAAACCTTATCGCAGTGAGAATCATATTCGTCAGAATGAGATATCTGCATTTACTGCAGGTGGGTGAAGTGTTTCAGATGAGACAAGATAAACAGGATTCAGTAAGTAGATAATGTCAGTGTTTCCTCTCACTGACTCACAGAAAACTGTCGCAGATCCTCCACATGCATATAAAGCAAATCAACAGAAAACTTTGATTATCAGTTTGTGGTTTTTAAGTCATTTATCAAGAAACAAATCCAGAAAAGCCCTGTATTTGGACTCTCAAATGTGAAGATTTACTGCTTTACTTCGTTTTCTATCATTGGAAATTGAATATCTTTGGGTTTTGGGGTGTTGGCTGGACAAAATAAGCATTTTAAAAGATGTCACCTCAGGCTCTGTGAGCTTGTAATAGGCATACGGTTTTCTTTGAGGCCATAGGTGATTAGGTTGTCGATGAGTGCCAATAAAATTCCTGAGATTCAGTACATCACCAAAACAGTACTTTTTTTTAATACCTACTTTGAGGAATAGTAACATTTTCTACTAAATAAACCTTCAAGAAGCCAAAGCTCTCAATGTTGAATGTTGTCTAAATACAAGCAGTCGCACCAGAACTTCGGAGAACTTTTGATTTAAAATCAGAAACTACCCGATCAACAAGTCAACAAGATTACAAATCAAAGACAAAGACAAAGACCAAAGAGTCAATGCCAACTTTGTGTAGTTTTTAAAAAGGTGCTACAGACACATTTGGGTCGGTAGCAGAAAGTATTGAGGTTGGATACTCAGCTCTAGTGCTGAGGTCGTATTGCACTGTATTTTATGAGCGATATAAGAGATGTAGGGCTGAAACAATTAGTCCACTAATCAATTAGTCCATCAAAAAAAAAAGAATCGCCAACCATTCTAATAATCAATTAATCGTTTAACTACATTATTAAGCACAAATGCCAAACATTTGCTGGTTTCAGATTCTGGTTTCTATTCTCTGTTATATGACAGTAAATTAAATACCTTTGCATTTTTAGACTGTTGGTCTGACAAAAAAATGCCATTTGAAGAAATCAATTTGGACTCTGGGAAATTGCAGTGAGCTATTTTTCACCATTTTCTGACATTTTATAGACTAAACAATTAATAAATGAATCAAAAGAAAACAATCCACAGCTTATCGATAATAAAAATAATCACTAGTTGCAACCCTAAAGCCCCTCATGAATATAAATGGGGAAAATAGAAGCACAGTTGAATTTACTGCCGCCCAACACAACACCACCACCATTTACAGCCACAAAAACTAGTTGAGTCAACACAGTGTCAACAGAACCTGAACGGTTCAACCTTCACAGCGATAGGATTTATTGCAGGACTGTTGTACTGGAGTGCACTAGATTGCGCAAGTAACAAAAAATACGGGTAACACCTGCACTGTAAAATATGAACCATAAAAAGATTCTTATGTTATTTGTTTATCTTGGCCGAAACCAGGACGCAATGGTGAACCATTGTATATTTTCTGTGCGCCACCTAGGATATGTAATGTGGTTACACCCAGCCAGACTCAACAGGAAACAAAAAAAAAAAAAAGAAGAAATATTTTATGTCATATCTTGCATGGCAGAAAAAGAGATAACACAGCTTTTGTAGAAGGTGGGACAAAAGTCGCTTGGCTGCATTAACCTGTAAGATGGGATAATTTCTCGGAAAGGGCACAGTCAAACTGACAGTGTTTAGGATGTTCAGGCTGTAATGAAGTCCAGACTCCTTCCACACCGCTTTGAGACAGTGCAGATGCCTCAGCATGCTGATGAGAGCCCCGACCTCCCGGCAGAGGAACAATAAAGCACACGAACACACTTCAACTCTGTCTTTTCTCCAACAGCACACGTTTCAAACTCAGAGGCATTTTGCGCAAAAAGAAGAAAAAACATGCTGAGGGAAGAAACAATCTGAACTCACCTTTTCTTGCGTTGTGTCTATGAACTCGTTTATCAAGTAAATCCAGATCAGAGTCCTCGTCGATTTGAGGAACAATGTGCTCGTCGTACCTGAGGTCACGTCCTGCGCACTTTTCAACACCCTCTGAGCACAAGGTGAGAAGAAAAACGCGACAAAAATAAAAAGCAATTATTGTTTTTGGGGTTTTTTTCTGTTTCTACCTATGCTCCATTCCAGCTTTTTCTTTCCGTCCCACAAACCCAAACTTGGAGGACAGTCTCCTCCGTCACCTGTGTTTGGGCTTCTCCCTTGCTTCCGGTAGTTTGAGCTGTTGTTACCTGTGCGCAGTGATCCGCGCTGTGAGTCCCAGGAGGAGCAGAAAGGGTGCGGCACGATCCTCCGCCGCCGCTGCCACTGGTGTGGCTGTTGCTGCTCTCTTTCACAAAGGAGCGGGCTGGAGCTCTTTGGTATGCTGCTTCTGCAAACCTGAGCGCTTGGTATCCGCCCCCCAGCTGCCCCCCTGTTGGCTGGCGGGGAGGCAGAACAGCCAATGACAGTGGAGCTGAAGAGTGACAGACAGCGCGAGCTTATTCAGGCGGGTTTATATGATTTTGACAGTGGTGGTGGGAGGTGAATAAATAATTGATACCCAAGGTTAGCCAGAGGTTAGGACTATGTTTCCATCTATACTGTGGTGAGGTAGTAAAACTACATGAATATGACCTTTGTACACATTTACACTGAGAACTGGATACTAAAAGGACATTATCAACATGCAAATTTATTCAAGAGCTAAGGAGGGTGCATTACTGTGCAAACAACAGTGGTGGAAAGTAACTCAGTACTGTACTTAAGTACAGTTTTGAGGTACTTGTACTTGAGTATATCCATTGTTACTTTATACTTCTCCACTACAATTCAAAGAGAAATACTGTACTTCCACTACTTTTATTTGATAACTTTAGTTACTTTTCAGATTCATATTAATAATACAAAATATATTCAATAAGTAAATTATGATGTGTTGTTATAAGTTAATATAAGACTTTATTGATCCCCAGGAGGGAAATTCAAGTGATCTCCACCTTTAACAGCTTCAATGAATGCATCAATAATTATAATCCAATAACATCATATACATAATTCTGAAATGGACCATTCTGCATGATAACTACTTTTACTTTTAGTACTGCATTTTGATGCTTATACTTTTGTACTTCTATTTAAGTAACATTTTTAAATGTGAATGCAGGACTTTCACTTGTAAGAGAGTATTTTTACACTGTGGTACTACTACTTTTGCTTAAGTAAAAAAAAGTGAGTACTTCTTCCTCCACTGACAAACACTGGTACATTATACAAAATGTATAACCAAGTAATAAAAAGTAAATATACAGTATAACTGACATTTATTTATTTAAATCCTTTGCTAAAGTGAAAGAAGCATTGCCACAGTAGAACAAAAAAAACCCTCTACTACTGAATGGGGTTTTGTGCTTTCAGATCAGGAAAGAATTAATGACACAAGGGAAAAGGCACAAGACAAATAAAGAGAGATGATTTTATGAGCTTGCTGAATGTAAATTCTTCTTCTGCAAAGTGACTGGGGTTTCCTGCTGGCCTCGTGGTTAAAAATGCATAACATGTATGTGTCCCTGCTTCGACTCCAGCTGTGGACCTTTGTTGCATGCTACACCCCGCTTCTCTCTCTCCCCCATGTTTCCTGTCACCTTTCATCTGTCCACTATTGAATAAAGGGGAAATGCTTACAATACTTAAATCTGCTACTACTGCCTTTAACAGTGATGAGTAAGTAGAAAGTCTCCAGAGAATAAAAACAAACATGTAAAGTACCCCTACCTCAGAACTGTGATTAAGTACAGTGTTTCTTTAAATCTCCATTTGAGCAGCTGCAGTTTCTGCTTTCCTTTTGTTACATAGCTTAACAAATCCATTTCATGGTTTAAATCCCTTCAGTTTTCCGTATTGTATAAAAGAGTGTGCATGTTGATGTGGTGCCTTAAGAAAAGTTATTTAGCATTTCATCCTTATGCCAACACTCTCCCTCTGTAGGTCGTAGCTGAATCTTTTGGTTACTGTTTCCTTTTGTTTGACATCAGGTTCGTTTTACTGTCACATTTTGTTAAAATGACCCGGGAGAGACACTATTAGTAGCTTTTGGGAGGGAAATATTTGAAGTAGATTCTGTTACTTTATGATCTCAGAAACTACATAAATGATGACCAGATACAGTATATTCATTGGGTCAGGATTACAACCGAGATATTGTTACCGTACCTGCTGTAGAAATACTAATAACCAATCAGATTCAGATAATAACTCTATTGCATGTGCAGAATCATTTAAAAACGTTTGCCCTCCAAAACTCTTTTTGTTCATCAGGCCTACTGACCTTCATCCTCATCACAACCAAATCCGCCTCTAGTACAGTACAACAATGACAATGACAGCCACAGAAACAACACCACCAACCTCCAGCAACAATGGGCTGTCAGGCTCATCTTTTATTCAGGAGACGAGGGCACGAGGCCTGCAGGCAGCCCAGTTCACTGCCCCAGTGAGAGGGCAGAATCCAGAGAGGCTGCTTTAACACCCGACAGTAACAGGGTCAAATGTCGGAAACAAAATGAAGCTCTATCTGGTTTGTTTTTCTTCCATAGCTTTTTACAGGACTACGGGAGATGAACCTGTAGCTTAGGATGAGCTGTTTGCACTTGCGATTGCTGCAATAAGGTTTATGGAACTTCAGAGGCCTATCAGAAGTGACAAACTGTTTCATAATGAAAATGAGCAGACAAAAGAAGGGAAACGATAAGTGGGAAATAACAGGAAGACTGCACAGCAGACAGAGACGGGGCAAGAGTGAAGAGGCAGGGCGAGGAAAAAGTGGATACTCTTTCCTGTTTACACAAACGGCGTGTGGGGAGGTTAGCGTGTAAGAAATGTGACAGGCGTGTTTGTTCAACATGTACAGTCTGCTTTCCTTATTAGGCGGGTAGCGTGTCTCAGTGTGTAGGCCGATGTGTGTGATCCAGCGGTCATAGTTTCCAGTTTGTTGTATCGGGCCTCTCCATTCTCTTATTTCCTCTCAGCGTCACAGACAGCTGCCCGGAGGCTGCGTACGCTGTCGCCATGGCAACGAGGATGCTGATTGCCCTCCATGCCTTCCACACCTGTTTGTCACTGTACATGACCAAACAAATCTGACATGCTAGGGCACAATACCCACCTGGCCGGGGTATAACAGCAGGACAGAGCAATATATAATTAAATTTAAGGTTTGAAATGTGCTCTTATTGCACCATGAATTATATCTTATGGCATGACACTAAACAGCAGCAAGAGAGCAGGGGCTGCCTACCTATTGATCAATAAGATCCATTCAGAGTTGATGGCAACATGGAAAAAAATGATTGTGACAATACCCTGGGTGATTTGCTAGGATCAATGGTGAACTTTATGGCTTTGAACTGATAGTATTAAGGCCCGGTCAAACCAGCATTTAAAACGAGTAAACATTGCAGCAAAATGAATTACTCTCACAGGAAGTGTCATAGTCAGTGGTAACTGTGGTCAAACGCTATTTCCTTTTTTTGACATTAGGTACAAAGACAGTTTTATTATGGCATTGTCCTACCCGTCTGTCCTAACACAGACACAAAGATGTCTGAGGTTTGGTGCAAAATCCAGCCGTTGCAAAAAATGAGCAAGCAAAGTGTGATACAGCTGGGTCTGTGCTGAGAGCTTCTCCAACCACAGAACATACACGATAAACAGTAAAAGTAATAGTGCTTAACACTCAAACACCATACAAATTGATACTACAGAATATTGAAGATACTGACAAACATAAAGAACTTAACTTCTGCAGGAGTGTTGTATTGTAGCATTGATACTACCTCTTGCAGTGGCAGAAGCTGAACATTTCAATGATTTATCCATTACTGTTAGCTATTTCAACTGTATGTTTAGCTAACGATTTCAACGCTTTATCTGTTACTGTTATCTATTTCAACTGTACTTTTAGCTAACGATTTCAACACTTTATCTGTTACTGTTATCTATTTCAACTGTACTTTTAGCTAACGATTTCAACACTTTATCCATTACTGTTATCTATTTCAACTGTACGTTTAGCTAACGATTTCAACACTTTATCCATTACTGTTATCTATTTCAACTGTACGTTTAGCTAACGATTTCAACACTTTATCCATTACTGTTATCTATTTCAACTGTACGTTTAGCTAACGATTTCAACACTTTATCCATTACTGTTATCTATTTCAACTGTACGTTTAGCTAACGATTTCAACACTTTATCCATTACTGTTATCTATTTCAACTGTACGTTTAGCTAACGATTTCAACACTTTATCCATTACTGTTATCTATTTCAACTGTACGTTTAGCTAACGATTTCAACACTTTATCCATTACTGTTATCTATTTCAACTGTACGTTTAGCTAACGATTTCAACACTTTATCCATTACTGTTATCTATTTCAACTGTACGTTTAGCTAACGATTTCAACACTTTATCCATTACTGTTATCTATTTCAACTGTACGTTTAGCTAACGATTTCAACACTTTATCCATTACTGTTATCTATTTCAACTGTACGTTTAGCTAACGATTTCAACACTTTATCCATTACTGTTATCTATTTCAACTGTACGTTTAGCTAACGATTTCAACACTTTATCCATTACTGTTAT
>VMKM01003912.1:6929-26230 GCA_008360985.2 Macquaria ambigua | reverse complement strand
TTCTGCCTGGTTTCATGAAGGTAAAATTATTAACACCTTAGTGCCTGTAATATCGGCCTACCATTTGGGGATGAGTCCTCAGAATGTATGGCAGATCTGACGGGTGAAACGTCCCTTTTCACTCTGCAGTCCAGGAGGTCTCCCATTCATCTGCAGTCTGTTTGTATCTCTGTGCACAAATCATCTCTCTCTCTGTTTAAACACAGCTTCTCTAGCTCGCCTCGTTAGAAGACCAGCGAGAGAAAATAGAGATGGACATAAACCAAAACACGAGTTGGTCTGTATTTCATTTATATTTCTGTATATGTCAGAAATCCAAACATGACGCAAATTTTAACCAAATTTGGAGAAAATGTGCAAAAGAAAATGTAAGTGTTTCTGTTCACTACCGTCATGCGAATATTTGGAGTTGGTTCTTCAAGGTGAACAGCTGGTTTGCATCGCAGAAGAAGAGAAGACGTCATTAAATGAGCATCAGTCAAACCTCAAACAGTGAAAAACAGCATAGACAACGTGATGGAAATATGACCTTTCTGTTAGTTTCATGTGTAAATGTGAGGAAGGTCACCGTCTACTCATCGCTCTACAATTCAATTCAATTCAATTTAGTTTTATTTATATAGCGCCATATCATAACAAAGTTATCTCAGGGCACTTTTTCATATAGAGCAGGTCTAGACTGACTCTGGGTGGGCGGTCATCTGCCTCAAGTAGTAGTAGTAACAAGCATTGATGGGATATGAGTGCGTACAGATGGAGAGGGAGAGGAAGAGGAGGAGAGAGGAGCTCAGTGCATCATAGGAAGTCTCCCGGCAGTCTAGGCCTATAGCAGCATAACTAAGGGGTGGCTCAGGGCTCACCTGAGTCAGCCCTACTATAAGCTTTATCAAAGAGGAAAGTCTTAAGCCTACTTTTAAATGTGAGGAGGTTGTCCGCCTCCCGTACACAAACTGGGATCTGGTTCCACAGGAGAGGAGCCTGATAGCTGAAGGCTCTGGCTCCCATTCTACTTTTAGAGACTCTAGGAACCACAAAGAACCCTGCATTCTGGGAGCGCAGTGCTCTAGTGGGGTAATAGGGTACTATGAGCTCTTTAAGATATGATGGTGCCTGACCATTTAGGGCTTTGAAGGTGAGGAGAAGGATTTTAAATTCTATTCTGGATTTTACAGGGAGCCAGTGTAGAGAAGCTTGTATTGGAGAAATATGATCTCTTTTCCTGGTTCTTGTCAGTAAACGTGCCGCAGCATTCTGGATCAGCTGGAGAGTCTTAAGGGACTTATTGGGGCAGCCTGATAGTAGAGAGTTGCAATAATCCAGCCTAGAGGTAACAAATGTATGGACTAGTTTTTCTGCATCTGTTTGAGACAGGATGTGCCTGATTTTTGCAATGTTACGTAAGTGAAAAAAGGCAGTTCTTGAAGTTTGTTTTATGTGGGAGTTAAAGGACAAATCCTGATCAAAGATAACTTCAAGATTCCTTACGGTGTTGCTGGAGGCCAGGGCAATGCCATCTAGAGAAACTATATCTTTAGATAATGTGTTTCGAAGGTGTTCGGGGCCAAGTACAATAACTTCGGTTTTGTCTTAGTTTAACATCAAAAAATTGCAGGTCATCCAGGTTTTTATATCCTTAAGGCATGCTTGAAGTTTAGCTAATTGATTAGTTTCATCTGGCTTGATCGATAAATATAACTGGGTATCATCTGCATAACAATGAAAATTTATGGAGTGCTTCCTAATAATATTGCCCAAAGGAAGCATATACAAGGTAAACAGAATTGGTCCAAGCACAGAACCTTGTGGAACTCCGTGACTAACTTTGGTGTGCATAGAGGATTCATCATTAACATGTACAAACTGATATCGATCTGATAAATAGGATTTAAACCAGCTTAGTGCGGTGCCTTTAATGCCAATTAAATGTTCTAGTCTCTGTAATAGAATGTGATGGTCAATGGTATCAAATGCAGCACTAAGATCTAGTAAGACAAGTACAGAGACAAGTCCTTTGTCAGATGCAATCAGAAGGTCATTTGTAACTTTCACCAGTGCTGTCTCTGTGCTATGATGCTCTAAATCCTGACTGAAAATCCTCAAACAGCTTGTTGTTGTGTAGAAAGTCACACAACTGATTGGCGACTGCTTTCTCAAGGATCTTAGAGAGAAAAGGAGGGTTAGATATAGGTCTATAATTTGACAAAACCCCTGGATCAAGAGTGGGCTTTTTAAGAAGAGGTTTAATTACAGCTACTTTAAAGGACTGTGGCACATAGCCTTTTAATAAGGACAGATTGATCATATCTAGTAAAGAAATGCTAACTAAGGGTAAAACTTCTTTAAGCAGCCTAGTTGGGACGGGGTCTAAGAGACACGTTGATGGCTTAGATGAGGAAATCATGGAAGTTAGTTGATTAAGGTTGATGGGAGAAAAGCAGTCTAAATGTACATCAGGTTTTACAGTTGTTTCTAAGGTTCCTGTGTTTGAAGATAAGTCAGTACCAACTGAGGGCAGGAGGTGCTGAATTTTGTCTCTAATAGTTAGAATTTTATCATTAAAGAAGCTCATGAAGTCGTTACTACTGAGGTCTATAGGAATACATGGCTCAACAGAGCTGTGACTCTCTGTCAATCTGGCTACAGTGCTGAACAGAAACCTGGGGTTGTTCTTATTTTCCTCTATTAATGATGAGTAGTAGGCTGCTCTGGCATTAAGGAGGGCCTTCCTATAGATTTTAAGACTATCTTGCCAGGCTAAACGTGATTCTTCCAGATTGGTGGAACGCCCTTTCCTTTCAAGTTTTCGCGATGTTTGTTTTAATTTGCGGGTTTGCGGGTTATACCATGGAGCTAACCTCCTCTGTTTTATCTTTTTTTTTAGAGGGGCGATAGAGTCGAGTGTTATTCGCAGTGAGCCTGCAGCACTATCAACAAGATGATCAATTTGGGAGGGACTAAAGTTAGCATAGGAGTCATCTGTTACATTGAGACATGGAACTGAATTAAATGCCGATGGTATCACTTCCTTAAATTTAGCAAGAGCACCATCAGATAGACATCTATGGCCTAATGGCGTGTAGTCCAGTAATAGGAATTCAAGTTATTAAACAATGGTCTGATAAAAAAGGATTCTGTTAGATGTTCAATTTCTATGCCATAGACAAGAACAAGGTCGAGGGTGTGGTTAAAACAGTGAGTGGGTTTATGTACACTCTGACAGAAGCCAATTGAGTCTAATAATGAGATAAACGCAGCACTAAGGCTATCATTTTCTACATCCACATGAATATTAAAATCACCTACAATAATTATTTTATCTGTTTTAAGGACTAAACCTGATAAGAACTCTGAGAATTCAGATAAAAATTCAGAATACGGTCCAGGAGCTCGGTACACTATAACAAATAGAATTGGCTGTAGTGTTTTCCAGGTTGGGTGTGAAAGGCTAAGAACAGGACTTTCGAACGAGTTATAATTTAGTTTAGGTTTGGGTTTGATTAATAGGCTTGAGTCGAAGAAGGCTGCAACTCCACCTCCTCGGCCTGAGCCTCGAGGAATGTGAGTATTAATGTGACTGGGGGGAGTGGATTCATTTAGGCTAACATATTCATCCTGACACAGCCAGGTTTCAGTAAGACAGAATAAATCAATATTATGATCTGATATTAGATCGTTCACTAGAACAGCTTTAGATGAGAGAGATCTGATGTTTCAGAGTCCACATTTAATTCTCCTATTTTGTTGTACTGTTGCAGTGGTGGTTTTACTTTTTATTAGGTTTTTATGTGTAACTCCTCTTCTGTTTACTTTTGATTTAAATAATTTAAGTGGTCGGGGGGCAGACACCCTCTCTGTGGAGTTTAGGGTGGGTAACTGCTCTAATGGAAGCGCAGAGAAGCGTGTAGGACTGCAGCTCTGCCTCCTGGTCTGGACCACAGACTGTATTAAGTCTGTGGTCTGAACTCTGAGCTGTCATGGCTTTGGGCCACTAATAAATTCGGCCAGATTTCTAGATATGAGAGCGGTTCCATCCAAAGTGGGATGAATGCCATCTCTCCTAATCAGACCAGGTCTTCTCCAGAAAGGCCGCCAATTATCTACAAAGCCCACATCCTTATCAAGCTTTTATCCAAGCATGACTCTTTCTTTGCGATATTTTGCGATTCTTTTGAAAAGGTTTTTTTATGAGCATAAAAACAGGTGGATGGAAACCCACCTATTGTTTCAACAGAGTCTCAACATTAGACTAACTGGGATTCAACATGTGAATGTTGCACTACCGATTCTGCAGAAGTAGCTTGTAAACAGGAACTAATTTTGTCTCTAATGTCATCTGTTTTTATTCAGAAAAAATCTCATAAAGTCATGAGGTGTGAAGGGCGAGCAGCTGACAGACGGCTGCTTTAGAGTACGTTTGTCTTCAGGGTCAAAGAGAAATCCCAGATTGTGTTTATCGTCACTGATTAAGCGAGAGGATTGTACAGAGCGCACTTACACTGGTTCCATGAGAGGTAGAGGACTTCCACAGATACATGACGGCAGCATGTGTGGGTCTGTAGTGTGACCCGGACCACAGTCAAGAGGATATTAGTGAAGCGTCGGCTCTTGTTCAGTCCAGTGTTCAGCCCCCAGTCAGACCCTGACCCCTGGAAACAGGTCTGAACTGTGAGGTCCTGCTGCTGCGTCTGTCTCGTTCTCTTTCAGACTCGTTCTTCACTCTGTAAATGTTGGCAGTGAAACATGCTGCAGCCTCGATGAATCCTCCTACACAGCTCAACTTTCCAACGAACACAGCACACACACCGCGGTCCAAACTGCTGAACATATACACTAATACACTTCATATTGAATGTGTTGTGGGACACAGTGTGAGATGTTAGCATTTATTATCCACAAGGAAAATAAATGTGTTTAATAAAACCAAAAGGAAATAATGTTATTGAGAAGAATTCTTCTGTCAGGTGAGCGTCATTTTAAAGATGTTTTCAGTCTAGGTTTTTTCTCTAGTTAGAACATTAGTCACCCTAAATGTTCAACCTTCATTCATGCTGACTGCTGATGTGATAAAACACCTTCAGAATCAACAGCATGTGACTAAAACAGGAGTTTAACTGTAGCAGCTCTCTGAGCCTGTAATGTGATCTTTATCAGTTCATCTCATCTTTAGTAACCTGATTTCTAAATGTCATGTAAATGAGAAACCTGATTTCTGGAATCCGGGTAGGAGATTAGAGAAACCTGATCTGACAGGTGATTTCCTGGCCGTGTTCACAGGTAACACGGCCTCTAATCAGCTTGTTACATGTGAGCATGTGCAGAATAAAGACTGCAGACAGACAGTGTGACAGCAGAGCGGGCTGATGATAGGAAAGATAAAAGCGATGCATCCTCGTATTTAAAATAATTCATGAATTATTTTTAATTGGAATAATCTTAGAAATGTATATTCATACTGTTGTTTTGTACATTAACCCAACATGAATGTGTCCTCCTATTATTACCTTTTCTTAAATTAAAATGGCTTTGGTCTCTAAAACTCCAGTCTGTCTGTATAACGTTGAGTGTCAGTGTAGCTCAGTTTGGGTGAGAAGGTGTCCCTGGTATTAAAACAGCATCTTCTATTAAAGTAGTTTGATTAAATCAAATCAAATCCAGACGTGTCTCCACACCAGCTCCAACAGACTGATACCTGACGTCCTGCCTCAGCCTCCAGCAGCCTGTTAATCTCAGAAGCAGCCAACCAACAAGACGACTGATCTTATTAAAGCTTTAGAGGAAAACATGAAAGACGAGGGAATAAATCAGCCGTCAGCCTCCTGTGTTCAGGATTACAGGAGGTCACTCTTCTTCTTCTCTCCTCACCTTCTCTTGACTTTTCGTCACACTGTTACAGGCAGTCCAGTTCAGTGAGTGCAGCTTTAAAATGCTAAAGATGGACACATGATGGATGAATAGACAGAAGACAGAAACATCTGGTGGAAGCAAATATATGATGACTGATGGCTTCTGAGCTTCCTGCTTTCTCACAGTGCCGACGCTTTGCTGCTGCTTCTGTTCTGCTTACATTCCTCACTGATATCTTCTGTTAAAGACGTGGACAGCAGCTGCAGGTACTGCATGTTTGTTTCCACCACAGTGAGTTTTGTAGTTCAGCAGTTTGGAGATGAGACTGGCTTTGTGAAAGCTTACAGCCTGTCGTGCTCTGTGAACGATGACGCGGCAAACAAAGAGCAGTGATGTGACCGATGAAGGCGGCGCTAGAAACCAAAGAAATGTGATTGAGTGTTTTGGTTTGCAAACTGAATCTAATGAGGAAACCGCTACACTATCTCAGAGTGGGAAGTATAGCAGCTCTTCTGGAGATTCATGCTTTTGATGCAGCAGCAGGAAGTCTGTTTCCTGGTCAGTGGATTTCACCTGAAGAGTCTGGAACACTTTCCTTTTATCTGACCGACCCTGGTCTCTTGGTCTCTGGTCACTCGGCTCTGCAGCTTCAGGAGAACATGCAGTCTGACGGGAACACTGATGTTTCAGTGCAGACGCTTTAAACCTTCCTGACTCATATCTCAGCCTCCACAGTGCACACACACACACAGTTACACACAGGCTGCCTTCATCCACTCGCCTGGAAAAGCCCTGAGCTTTACTCTCTTCAGCCGTTAATCCTCGGTCTCTCCTCAGTTTCACTTCTTGTGTTGTTTGTTTGGAGCCTTTTTGTCTTTGCACCTGATATTCACACCTGTCTTTCACTCTGACTCCGTGTTTTGATCCATGTTAGCTGCACGGCTCTGTGGATAGCACCTGATGGTCACTGGGTCCTCCACTTTGTTCCAGACTGAAACATCTCAACAACTATTATGGGATGGATTGTGATGAAATGTGGTTCATCATTCATGTTCCCCTCAGGATGAACTGTAATAACTCTGGTGATCCTCAGACCTTTCCTCTAGCGCCATCATCAGGTCAACATTTAGAGTCCACAGATTCATCATGTGACTCCTGGAACTCTGTCAGACTCACGATGCAGCAGAACCAGAGATCCTCTGTTTTAGTCCTCACATTCTTCTTCCTTATCAAAACCTGCCACCTACGTTACCCACAATGCACCTCTCCCTCTGACAGTTGTGGTGTGTTATGCTAGCAGCAGCAGAGATGAGCAGCGGCTTCTTTCTAACTCCACACCAACAGACTGTTTTCATCTTCAGCCCCAACCGATGCTGACTCAAGTGACATCACTCGAGGACATTTATCACACAGCTCCCTCTGGAGACACTGAAGGTTTTATACTAGAACTCCCCAACACCTGGAAACACCTGGAAACACCTGGAGACACACTGAGGTGGAAGATCACTGGAATTTAAATTTGGTTTATAACCAAATACCTGAAAAACTAATGACATTCCCATCAGCCTCAGCTTCGCTTTGTGTTTAGGGCTGATTAGCTAATATTAGCATGCTAATTAACTAAGATGCTAACACACAAAAGTAAGATGCATTAACATTTAGCTCAAAGCACCGCTGTTCCTACAGTCCGCTCTCACAGAGCTGCTAGCACGGCTGGAGACTTGTTGTACATTAGCAAGAAAAAGTTCAGAGAGAAAAGAGAAAGCATTCGTTTCCGTCTCTCAATCAATCAATCAATCAATCAATAACCATCATCTATCGAGCAAAACACGTCAAACATGTTCTGGTTCCAGCTGCTCAAACATGAGGATCTGTAGCCGTTCTGTTGTTTTATAATCTCAGTACACTGAAGATATGAGAGCTGTGGGCTGTTGGTCGGATCGAACGAGAAGACGTCCACTTGGAAAACTTGTGATGACTATTATGAAAAATAACTGACGGGTAAATTAATGTTGCAGCCCTCGTTCTGTTTTTCTGCTTCATTTTTTAAATCCTGGTGTGATAGCTTCTTTAAAACCCGCTGCTCTCCTTCTTATCATTATAATCCCGTCATCTGTCCCTCTGCTTGTTGTCCTCCTCCCGTGCTGGCGATGTTTGCCCTCGTCTCCTTCACAAGCTGCCACACTTATTTATTTTTGGCATCCTTCGGCTCGCCCGAGACCAGACACATCTTCCTCTCCACGCTGGTATTTCAGGATTCAGATGATCGGTGGCTCCCTGAGCGCCTTCGCCTGTCACCTCAGCCCTGTCCTCCTCTTAAACCGTCTGCCGCCAGGACTCATGCACATGTACAGCCTGCAGGGCAACACACACACATTAATACTGACCTCCATCACTGTCTCTGTGCTGCAAGTGACAGATTGTGTTGTGATATTTATTTTATTCCTGCACTCGACAGTCTCTCTGAACTCAGCTGTGACTGCTCTTTAGTCGTCTCTCTCTCTGTCTCTCTCTCTCTGTCTCTCTCTCTCTCTGTCTCTCTCTCTCTCTCTGTCTCTCTCTGTCTCTCTGTCTGTCTCTCTCTCTCTCTCTGTGTCTCTGTCTCTCTGTGTCACTCTCTCTCTCTCTCTCTCTGTCTCTCTCTCTCTGTGTCTCTCTCTCTGTCTCTCTCTCTCTGTGTCTCTGTCTGTCTGTCTGTCTGTCTGTCTCTGTCTCTCTGTGTCTCTCTCTCGCTCTGTCTGTCTCTGTCTCTCTCTCTCTGTCTCTCTCTCTCTGTCTCTCTGTGTTTATATTTATACTGTGATGTGATGAGAACGTCGCTGCTGATGCAGTGTCGTACAGTTTCTTGTGGAACTCAGTTTATTTTATCAGCAGGCTGTTTTGTTGATAAGAAGCTGACATGAATTTGAGTCAAAAACCTCCCTCCTGCTCCTCCTGCTCCTCAGTCAGGTCTGAAGCTCATATTGAATCCTTCAGTGAGATCCACTACACATATGGATTAAAATCCCTGACCAGAGCAGGTGATGTAGTCTACACTCTGCTACATTTTACAATGGCTGTTACACGTGTACTTTGAATATCACACAAAGTGTGCCCTCGTGACCAACATGACATCTTTTTTCTGCACGCGCCCCCCGCTGCATTTGAGTTGCTTCACCTGTCCGATTAGACACACAGGGTTCATCCCATCCGTCGCTTCAAACGTCAGGTGGAGCGATGACTGGAGTTATAAATGAACTTCAGGTTGTAGCATTGAGCTCAGTGTTTGCTGTCCTACTTCAACATGACAGCAGTCTCACTGAGTCCTGCCAGCAGCCTGCAGTCACTCTGACATCCTGGTCCTCACCCCCAGAGCCCCCCACAGTCCTTCTCTATACTAATGTTGATCATTTGTCTTCCATTCAATCAGCACTGACCACAGGACACACACACACACATAATGTGATATATGCTCTTTCGTCTGCAGGTTCGGGGTGTATGTGTGTGTGTTTCTAGAGAAAGCAGTGTTAATGAGGCCCTCTAAGCTTCAGATGTCAGGCTTCATGTTTTTCATGCTTTTATGAAACTGGAGGCAGTTTGAGAAATTTAAGGATTAAGATGGTTTAAGTTTAAAGTTTCCGTCTCGTGTGTTTGGATGCTGAAGACTTGGAGACGGAGGAAGGACAAACGGAAACATGATCAGGAGAAGGACAGATGGACTCGTCAGGGGTGCAGGTTTTCAGTTTTTGGCTCTCCATCGGCTCACTGGAGGCAGAGCGATCGTATTTCGCGGTTCTTCGTCAGCGTGCAGCAATACATGTGCATCTAATGGAGATTTATAAAAGTCAAACTGGTTTCATGCAGCAGAGTTTTGTGGATTTCACTTTCAGTTTGTTGTTGGAGCAGCTGATAACAGAAAAGACGTCTAACGTCTGTTAAAATTGGACAAACGACTGAAATGTTTTCTAGATTATAACCTTCATTTAAACAACATTTGGTGACTGTATTTTCAACATAATATAGGTTCGACAGGTTTCTAGGAAAACATACGTCAGAGTTTGTGCAGGTTTACAGGTGAACCTCAGTGATGGAGGTTTGTCTGCATCTAACTGAATGAATATTCCTGTAATTAGCTTCAGATACAGAGGTTGAGTTTTGAATACTTCGTGGCATATTAACATGGATAATGACTGTGAAGGCCTCGGTGTAGCAGGGTGCTGGTGGAGTCTGCAGGAGGTGGGCAGGGATCAGACAGGAGCCGAAATCTCAGGAGGAGATCAGAGCAGAGAGGAGGGTGTGGAGGGAAAGGCTGATGTAAAATACAGCGGCAGAAAGAATTCAAGATGAAGAGGTGGGGGGTGAGAGACGGGATCAGCGTGATGAAGAGGAGGCAGCAGCAGACGGACCACGGCTCTTCAGCAGGGCTGCCACTAACCATTATTTTCCTGATTGTTTGTTTGACTATAAAATGTCAGAAAATGTCTTCAGGTTGTTTGTTTTGTCCAAAACCCAAAGAGATTCACTTTATCTTCACGAGACAAAGAAAAGCAGCAAATCTTCACATTTGAGAAGCTGGAACCAAAGAACTTTTGGTTGAAACGATTATTTGATCATCAAAACGATTGCTGATTATTAATCTTTGATATATCTGCTAATGCTAATGCTTGTTGAGCTACACTTTCCAGTTTATGGATCCTACTTCAACTGGATTAAAACATTTCTTTTGTAGTTGTTCAGCTGTAAAGACTCGATGTTTGTCCTGTTTATTAAGTAGCAGTAACTGAGGACATGCCGTTAGTCTCGATCGATCATTTTAAATGAGGATACAGACGATCACACAGCTGTTCTCATTAAGCCGGGTTATTGTGTGATTATAAATAATGATTTTATCGGCAGCAGCTGGTTAACACAGTTTATGAGATGCGATGAAATCACTGTTTCCTCCTCAGAAACAGAACAACGACCACGTTGGATTAAAACACAGTGATGGAGATCACAGAGAGCTCACCTGTCTGTTTGTCAGTTAACAGAAAAGAGTCTGTTGTCTTTATGTTGTCCAGGTGTCTCACTGTGGACAGACGTCTCTACTGAGACACCTGCAGACATACTCTGCCTCATGTAAGGTGGTGGTGCTGGTGGTGCAGTGCTTCACAGCTGAATGAAGAGGCTGAGAGGTGGTGCTGTATATGGGGGGGCAGATACAGGTGTTGATAGGGTGGAGGCAGCATGCTGAGTGGAGAGACGGAGGACAGGAAGGAGAAGAGGGGGACTGTGGAGCAAAGTGGAAAAGCAGAGAAGAAGAAACGGGTCCTAATGCCTCTGTCAGACCTGAACCTCTTAGGTTAATGTGAGTGAACACGTGAGACCTGGACAGTCTGACTGATGAAGAGGAGACGTGTGGTGGAGGAGCTGAACGTGAGGAAAGGTTGTGAGGTGAAAACATATGAAGCGAACAGATGGGATGAGAAGTGCAGGAAAAGGCCGTGAGTGTGAGGAGCAGGTGTGACGGTGTTTCCCTCTGCACCTGTGGTGTTAACTCAGACGTCCCATGATGCACTGGGGCTAAAGATGCTAATAGAAACGTCAGTTGTGGTGTTATTCAAAGCTGTGAGGGGTGGAGATATTTCAAATGACATGTTTTCAGAGTGGCAGCAGAGACAAAGGTCAATACTGAGATCTTTAAAGCAACAGTCCAACATGTGGTGAACTCTTCCTCTTCTCCTCTTCCTCTCTGAGAGGCAGACGTTCAGATTGATACCGCTGTCAGGTCTATACACTAAATATGAAGCTACAGCAGCTGGTTAGCTTAGCTTAGCCTAAAGACTGGAAACGGGAAACTGCTCGCCTAGCTTAGCATAAAGACTGGAAAAAGGGGGAAACAGCTAGCCTAGCTCTGTCCAAAGGTAACAGAATCTACCAGCTCCTCTAAAGCTCTCTGATGAACATGTTATATTAACATGTTATATCTAGTTTGTTTAATTTGTACAAAACCTGACGTGTTAAATCATCATGTTGCTGTTTTGGCTGTTATTCCAGGAGTGTTCATGCGTTTTCAGCCCACTGTGTCGTTTTGTGGTTTTAAACAGCCTAAATGTGTTACTGCTGGTTTGTATAGTTTTGGAGCAGTTTGTTAGCAGTTAGTTAGCAGTTAAAGGGTTACGCCGCTGTGTGGAGGCTCTGAGGTTGTAGCTGTGAACAAGAACTGTGATTGGTCGGTTTGGGCTGCTCGTGTGTTCTACACGTTTGTGGTATCTGGCCTGAAAAGCTGGAACTTACCTTCTAGATATCTGATTGCTAACAAGGTGAAAGACGTGTTGTCTGTATTTTCTACAGAAATATCTAAAGCAGGGTGAGTTAGTGAAGGTCTGTGTCACTTGATTTGGTCCTGATTCTTCCAGGTTCTGGAAAGTTGTCAGCACATTCATTACTCAACATACTGACTCTGAATTCTCCCTTTCTTATGAGCATATACTGTCCGGGTTTACTGATTATTCCTCTGCTAAAGCCAGTAAGTACTTTGCTTTTATTGTTAGAAACTGAACTGAGAAAATGTGTTTTTGCTAACAGTTTTGTACCCTAAAAAACAAGAAAACGTGTAAAACACTGGATTTAAGTACTTTAATCAATATTTCTTGTTCAATATTCTTCACGTTCACTGTAATGTAAAGATTTCTCTCTCAAAACCTCTGGCTGTTTTTATTCTGCTCTGTGTTCAATAAAGTAAAAAAAATTGAAAAAGCCAAGAAAAAGTGGGACCAGATAAACCAGATGTAACGTGTTCATCAGTGAGTCCACTCTTTATGCTGAGCTACGCTAAGCAGCTACTACTACTACTACTACTACTACTACAACAGTTGAACACAAAGACGTCCTCACAAACACAGAATAACCTGTTTTCTTTTTCTGTCGTAGCCGACCAGTGAAGAAGACCTCTGCCCCATCTGCTACGCTCACTCCATCTCCGCCATCTTCAAACCCTGCTCCCACAAGTCCTGCAAGTGAGTCCACACACACACACACCAACACACACACACACACACACTGTACTGTGTATTTGATGTATAAATAGTTTATACACACACATAGTATATAGGTGTGTGTTCTGGTGTGAGTCAGCTGTTTGGGGCTGCAGACTTTGGTCCAGTTCATTCCTCAATACATATTTCATGTGATCCTGGAGGTGCGCTTGATTTAGCTTAGCTGGCACGCCAACTCAGCACTCGTATGGATTATTCTGGTGCTGACTGAGAGTGCTGTCAGGAGGAGTAAACCATGCGGAGCTGATTCTCATCACCTCCAAGGCCGAACTCAGGCTTGCGTTCACCCAGGTGTCTGACTACACGGACCCTCTCTCCTTTTTCTACACTTTTAATTCTTTTCCTGCCGCTCCGTGACGCAGCGAGGTCGCCTTTAACCAGAACCTAGGGAAACATGGAGTCAGATGTCTCCCTTAAGGACATTTTCTGAACAGATACGAGGTTTACGCTATGATTGTGCATAAACCAAATTTCTAATTAAATGTAGGCCCATACAGCCGCCTGAACCAATCACAGCACACTCACAGCTGTCAATCATGAGGGCATGCCCCTTTTTATAGCATCAAATAACTAATTAAAACCAAACTTACCAGAAAAATGAACACGTGAACAAACATCAGCGTGATGAGAACTACCTTTTATTTGACGTGTACTTTTCAGTTTGGCCCATGTCCCATCTGCTAACATGGAGGGGGCGGGGCTTATGACCTATACTGCAGCCAGCCACCAGGGGGCGATCCAGATGTTTTGGCTTCATATTTAGGGAGCTGTCACGTCTATGGGTCGGTCTCTGAGATGCCCGGGAATCATTTAGATTTGAGTTTCTACAGATTTTATCATTTACATAATATTTTTAAAGACGGCCAAGTCAACTTTAATATCAGACATCAAATGAAACAATTTTCAGTTCTGTCACCTTTTCTACGGCACAATGATGGTTTATTCTGCACTAATCATTTTTTAGTATGGAGCCAGGACAGGGACAGTAATATCTGGCTTTGAAAACAAACCTGAACTGAAAAAGGAAACATTGGCACCGAAACAAGTTTACCTGAAAAATAAAAGATGGGATTTAAAAAAAAGAAAAATCTGATATTTTTTGTATTGTGATGTTTTTCAGTGACAATGTTCAGATTTTTTCTTCATGTCTTTTTTCAGTGACAGTTTCTTTTTTACGATGTCAGTAGTTTTCAGTTTCAACTTTCTGTCAGTGTTTTGGCGTGGAGAGGAGGGTTTGAGGGGAGGGTCCAGGAGAGCGTGATTTACATATAATCTGCATACTAACGAGAGAACGTCACTCTTCACTGCTCCTGAACCAGCCGTCCTCTCGTCCTCTCTGAAGCCTCTGGCATCACCGCAAACCTTCTGCGATGGCCTCCACGAGTTCACCGGGAACTCTTGAACAGCCAGTAAGTCTGCTTCTCTCTGCCGCTGTTTGCTCACACAGAACCGGCCTGGGTTAAAGTTAACTTTTAACTGACTGGTCTGGCAGAGGTCCGCTGGAACGAGCGCTAACCTTTGCTAATACATGACAGCTAGCTAACGTTAGGTTACATCCATGGTTGAACGTGAGCAAACAGTGGCAGAGACCAACAGACTTAGCTGCGCTTTGGGAGTTCAGGTGAACTCATGACAGCTGTGCAGGTAAGGTACCGGTGCCTGGAGCGGCCAAAAAGGACAAAGAAAACCTCATATTTCAGCAATCATTTCTCACATTTCATACCGTATTTTCTCAAATAAGTAGTGAACACGCTCTCCTGGACCCTCCCCTCAAACCCTCCTCTCCACGCCAAAACAGACAGAAAGTTGAAACTGAAAACTACTGACATCGTAAAAAAAACTGAGAGCGTAAAAAAGAAACTGTCACTGAAAAGTCATTGAAAAACATCAGAATGCAAAAAATATCAAAATATTTTATACAACTTTTCCAATACAAATGTTTCAATGCCAATGTTTCCTTTTTCAGTTCAGTTTTGTTTTCAAAGCCAAATTTTCTTTTGGATGCCAGATATTACTGTCCCTGTCCGGGCTCCATAGTTTAGCAAGTAAGCTAGTAGCATTATCAGAGTTGTTGACGTGCTCGGTGTCCCGCTGCCAGCACCTCTAACATGTTTTATTTTGTTTGGTTTTTAAATATGTACTACAGATCATACATCACCTTTTCATATCAAAGACCTCTGACCTCCACACAACACGATTATTAAAATGATTTGTTCCCTCTCTGTCTGTCTGTGCAGAGCCTGCATCAACCAGCACCTGATGAACAACAAGGACTGTTTCTTCTGCAAAGCCACCATCACCGGGGTCGAAGACTACAGCAAGCCTGCCACCTCCTAACACACACACACACACACACACACACACACACACACACACACACACACACACACACGTTAGCTGTAAAGATCCTAAAACAAAAAGGTGTAAAAGACTCATGTATCAAACACTCCCCCATCTCAAGCCCTTCAAACATCAGACCAAAGATTTCTCACAGAGGTCTGTGTGTGTGTGTGACGTGTGACAGGAAGAGAGCAAATGAACAGATCGAGTTGGAAGTAAAAGTCACTGAACACACAGGACATCAGCTGACAATGACAGCGTTGGTCACACACACACACACACACACACCTCTTGGTATACTGCTGTGTAAAAAACAATCATTATGTAGACAGATGACAGGACACTCAGGACTCAGTGTTCTTTGTACACACACACTCTCTAAACTGAGGCGGCCAAACAACTCCCCGATAAAAAATAAAGTCCTCGATGGGAGGACAGCAGCGTCCTTGAGTGTGAGAACTAGCTGTCATATTAGCACAACAATTCACCTCTACCTGTCAGTGCAGGTACACCACACACACACGCTCTTACAGGGAACAGGCTGGCAGCCGTGTACCATATATCTGTGCAGTGTGCAGACACACTAACACAAAGACACACACAGGCAGGGAACATCCTGTCTATGGATGGATTACTGAACAGGTCTACCAGGTACAGGTAACATGTCGGTGCCCAGGGGCCCATTGTCTCCTAATCCATCCATGACCTGCCTACAGGTGTGCATATACTCTCACACCAGTGTACTGTGAACATGATCAAATACACATTACCGGTGCAGGGAGTTGGTTTACAGCCACTTACAAAACAGACTTTTTAATACTTTAACAAATGCAGTTTAAACACACATTCATACACACACACACTCTGTACAGTCACACACAACCCCTCTTTAAGCAAAGTCACTCATAAGCTGCTGATAGAAAACAAACGTGATGAACTTGGTTTCTATTTAAAGCAAAAGTTCAACATTTAGTGAATCTTCTTCTCCTTCTTGCTGAGTGTCCGTACGGTAAATATGAAGCTACAGCTTAGCTTAGCTTAGCATAAAGACTGGAAACAGGGAAACCTGCTAACCGGCTGTAGCTTCATATTTTTCCCCAACATATTAAACAAATGCTTTGGTTGAAACCGCTTACATACACCTGAACGGTCCTCTGTGTAAATCACAAAGTATCATCATGTCTTTAAATTGAGTGTTTAGAGAAACTTGTCACTGTCTGTGAGAGAAACTAGGCGTCACGGAGAAACCTGGCCGTTCTCTTTGTCATTGAACTGATTGTGATCTTTACAAGCTTTGTTTCATCGAGCCAGAAACTGTCTTCACAGTAACTGAAGCGTCACTTTCTAATAGCTGTGTCTGATAACAAACAGCATTTCTTGTCCCGTCGGCTGCAGGTTTAAAAACTCAGGCAAATGTTCAAAATAAAAAGGAAACTGGATATTTAGATCATGGATCAATTTATCATTTCAATATCCAATTCCCTTTTTACTTTTAATATTAGAGTATGGCCTGATTTATGGAGGATTAAAAGTGTCAGTATAAAATAAACTATTATTTAAGTACTCGGTAAAAACAAACAACTTTATATCTTAATTCATTTTCCTTTTCAGTTACACATCGAATGAATATAATAACAGTTTGTTTTCCATTTTAGTTCTGGGTAAAATGATCCTCCATGATATCGCAGCTGGTAGAGTGAAGGTATTTGAAATGTTGGGTTTTTTTAAACAGCTATTTCACAGAATGTGTTTGTCTTCATTTGTATCTCTGGTGTTTGTGAAAATTTACTGATTTGTTTTATGGTTTTTATTGTCCAAAAAAGTAATAATAATAATTTTGGCCCTCCAAAGCCCCGGAGAGTGAACCTCCAGTGACATAATGTTTGTGTTCATCTGGTGTTACATGAATGATACACCTAATATTCAAAACCTACAGAGAAAAGGAAAAACATCAGCTCACAGGTTTTGTTAGCAGTTTGAATCTAAAGGGCAGCTTGACGGCGTGTTGATGGTCAGCAGCATGTTTGTTTCCCTCTCTATATAAACTGATAGCGGTACTTATATTCACAGCATGTGTGTGAGTGAACAGAGTGTTTCTTGTGCAGATTTACAGAGAGCTGCAGTGGTGCTAGTGAATATTACACCCACTGTTTTATCTGTTGTTTCTGTATACACACTGATCATATACTGACAATGTAACTGCATTAAACTATTTATCCTAAACCCACAGACTGCTCTGCTCTGTTCTCTTTTTTTTTGGGGGGGGGGGTGAAAACACCTATTTTAAGTACTGCTTCAACTACTAATTACATCAAATACAACTTAAACTACTTCAACTCCTTCTACTATTACAGTTAGTACCTCTCCAAGTACTTCAACCTAAAGCAAGCACTCTCAAAATTTAATGAACCAAGTCACTGAAGGAGGAAGTGACGTCCTAACTGATGAGTAGACTGACAGATTACATTTGACACCAACAGAGTGTGCTGACATGTGAATGTAAATGCAATAGACTGATGGTGCTGTTTCACTTATTGCATTTAAATATTTCCTACTGTACAGCAGGTTAAGTCTTTGAAAGTGACATGTCAAATGCTGTTTTCATTTTCACGTTTTTGTTATGGTCATAGAATGCCTCTACAAGTAAACATACACGCAAATTCATTCAGTTTTATTTATATAGCGCCATATCATAAATTTATTGACGATTATTGATGGGATATGAGGGCGTACAGATGGAGAGGAAGAGGAGCTCAGTGCATCATGGGAAGTCTCCCGGCAGTCTAGGCCTATATCAGCATAACTAAGGGGGGGCTCAGGGCTCACCTGAGTCAGCCCTACTATAAGCTTTATCAAAGAGGAAAGTCTTAAGCCTACTCTTAAATGTGAAGAGATAAATAAATGTAATAAGATGTATTTAAAAGCCACAGAAAATAGAATAATTTTCAACTTCCTCATCATGAACAACTAAACCAGAAATGACTTCTGGTGGGTCCATTACACATGTACAGTATGTGCCGACTTGATGCAGCCTACGTTAAGACAACCTCACAGGACAGGACCAGGTCTGTCCTAAAACAGTCAGGCTACATATATAATATGTACATTAAAACAGGCTTTGCTTGCTGCTCATATTAACTTAAACTATCTAAAAAATACATTTTTACACAGAACCAGGAAGGTGGATTTTGTCCTTCATCGCATACAATGAAAGTGCATTATGAAGGGATCTGTTAGTGTCCTGTATGAACAGGAGGAATTATTACAGCAAGACAAAACTGTTTCATTGTTCATGTGGGCACCTGACTGTTGTTTTAAGACAAACTGTGAAGCTCTCCTTTAAATGCCAAAATCAACGTCAGCAGGTATAAAAAGCAGCTGCCAAATGAAAAACATGAAACATGTAACAGCCTCGTCTGTTAAAACTGCATTCAGAGGACCTGTTGGTCTGTCCAGCAACCGGACACCAGCCTGAGCGTCCCGAGTTTATAGATCGAGACAGAAATAGCTGCACCAGAGAAGGACAGAAAGGAGGAGGAGGAGGAGGAGGAGGAGGAGGAGTACACAAGGACACCGATAGCAGCACTGTGTGTATTTATAGTAGAACAGGAGCCTTTCTTTTTCCACTGATCGATGGAGAAACAGAACAGCACATGACCTGCTGTGTGTGAGAGAGACACACACACACACACACACAGAGAGAGACAGAGAGACAGAGAGACACAGAGAGAGAGAGAGACACAGAGAGAGCGACAGAGAGAGAGAGAGAGACAGAGAGACAGAGAGACACAGAGAGAGAGAGAGACACAGAGAGAGAGAGAGACACACACAGAGAGAGAGCGACACAGAGAGAGAGAGAGAGAGAGACACAGAGAGAGACAGAGAGAGAGAGAGAGACAGAGACAGAGAGACACAGAGAGAGAGAGAGACACACACACACACACACACACAGAGAGAGACAGAGAGACACAGAGAGAGAGAGAGAGACACAGAGAGAGCGACAGAGAGAGAGAGAGAGACAGAGAGAGAGAGACACAGAGAGAGAGAGAGACACACAGAGAGAGAGAGACAGAGAGAGAGACACAGAGAGAGAGAGAGAGA
>VMKM01003911.1:0-26243 GCA_008360985.2 Macquaria ambigua | reverse complement strand
CCTTCTCCAATGGTTGGAGTGGGTAGCGCACAGCCAAAACATCTTTATCCAGCATGCTCTAAACAGGGGTGAAAAACAGATTGGCAAGTACCATGTAGACGGCTACGCCGAGATCGAGGGTGTAAAGTATGCTTGGGAGTTTCTGGGGTGCTTTTATCACGGTTGTCCGTCTTGTTTTCAGCCTCACGAACCCTGCCCTTTGACCGACGCTCCCTTTGAGGAGCTGCACGTGGCCTGTGAGGAGAAATTACAGACACTAAGGGCTGTTCACGGTATCCGTACGGTCGTCATCAGAGAGCACGAATGGAGGGAGATGAAAAAATCCCATCCAGGGGTAAGAGAGTTTCTCAAGGGTTTCGAGCCTCCGGAGCCTCTCTCTCCCCACCAAGCTCTTTTTGGTGGTAGGACGAGTGCTGTCAGGTTGAGGTACACGGCGGGTGAAAATGAACGAGTACACTATGTAGATGTTACTTCCCTGTACCCGTTTGTCAACTGTAGCTTTCCTTACCCACTAGGTCACCCTACCATCATCTACAAAGACTTTGACGAGCCTCAAAACTACTTTGGTCTGATTAGAGCTGTGGTGTACCCGCCACGAGCACTGTTTTTCCCCGTTTTACCCCACAAAACGTCTCACGGTAAATTGGTGTTTACCCTCTGCCGCACCTGCGCAGAAATCAATAATCAGCAGGGTCCTTGCTGTCACGACGACGAGGCCAGAGCTTTGACGGGGGTTTGGGTCACGGCTGAATTTAACAAGGCTCTAGAGTTGTGGTATAGAGTTGCAAAAATCACGGAGGTGTGGCACTTTGACAGACAGAGCGATTCCATTTTTGTCAACTACATACACACATTTCTGAAAGGTAAGCAGGAAGCTTCGGGGTACCCGTCCGAGGCAACTGATCAGGAGAGCAGGGAAAGGTACATCAGAGACTATAGAGATAATCAAGGTATTCAATTAGACGCCGACAAAATCGAGGCAAACCCTGCAAAGAGACAAGTGTCCAAACTGTGTCTCAACAGCTTCTGGGGGAAGTTTGCACAGAGAAGTAGCCTGACTCAGACCACCCTTGTCAGTGAGCCTGAAGCATTTTTCAGCTTTATGTTTTCGGGGAAATACAGAGTCAATTACTTTAGCTTCCTCAATGACAAAACTGCTATGGTTCAATGGACCTACAGTGAACGCTGTGTCGTGCCCCCCAACAAGGTGAATAATGTCTTCGTAGCCGCATTCACCACCGCTTACGCTCGCTTAAAGCTGTACAGTTATTTGGAGTGGGTGCAAAAGAATGTTTTGTATACAGACACAGACAGCTTGGTGTACGTGGTGAAAGATGGAGAGACTCCCCTGGAAATGGGTAACTACTTGGGTCAGTTGACGGATGAGTTGGGGGGTGACAGCATTCAGGAATTTGTGGCTGCTGGTCGCAAGAGTTACGCTTACCAAACGGTCAAAGAAAATAAAGTAGTGTTGCGTGTAAAGGGTATTACACAGACCCAGGAATGCTGTGAACGGGTCAACTTTGATAGCGTCAGAGAGCTGGTGGAGGGTTACTTAAACAACTCTGAAGAGGGTGTGATTGAGACCCCTCAGCACAACATCACTCGTGATAAAAGGGGGTTTCTGTTGAAAAACTCGTCATTTCTGACAAAGTTTAGAGTGGTGTACGATAAGAGACGTCTGTTTGCCAACGGAAAAACTTTGCCTTTTGGTTATTAGAACATTTAGGGAAAAAGAAATGTCACACCTTGCTGCTATGAAAGAGAATGATTTTGATCCTAGACTGTGTATGCCTTTTTCATGTTTGATTGTGGGACCCAGCGGATGTGGGAAAACGTATTTTGTCAAAAGTGTACTGGAAAACTGTGAACATGTGATGAATTCAAAACCGGAAAACATTGTGTGGATTTATATTTCTTTTCAACCCATGTACGCTGAACTGCAGAAGATGAATAAAAAGATTAAATTTGTCAAGGGACTGCCTGATTCTTTTGAAGATGAAAATCTGTTTCCTCCTGAACAAACTCATTTGATCGTTCTTGATGATGTTATTTTTCAAGCCTCCGATCATCCTGAAGTGGTTAAAATTTTTACACAGTACAGACATCATAAGAATATGAGCTGAATGTATTTCACCAGGGTAAACACAGCCGTACCATTAGTTTGAACAGCAATTATCTGGTGATGTTTAAAAACCTTCGCGATAAATTACAGATGAACATATTAGCTCATCAAATCTTTCCCTCACAAAAATCCTTTTTCTTGGAAAGTTTCGAAGACGCCACCAAAGATGCCCACGGATATTTAATCATCGACCTCACGCCCGCCTGCCCAGAACAATACAGACTGAGGTCGGGTGTGCTTCCTCATCAGTGGCCGGTCGTTTATATACCCAAAACAAAGTAAGCCATCATGTCAACACGGTTAAAAAGAAACGCTCCCTTACTAAAAGCTCTGTACCACGCCAAGCCTCAGAAACGTAAAGACATTCTCACCCACTGCTCCCCCGACTTTCTCCAGGCTCTGTGTGAGATTGCCTTAAATCTTTTGAAAGGAAACATCCCTCTGTCTCCGACTCAATACAAGAAATTAAAAAAACAAAAGAAAGTTATCAGACTGCTGGCGGATAAAAAAAACCAGCCTAAAGCGCAAACACCAGACTCTGAAGAAACAGTCGGGAGGTTTTATTTTACCCCTGCTTACAGCCGCCATTCCTATGATTGGAGAGCTTCTAGGAGGAATCATTAGAAGAAATTAAAATGTCTCTGAGGACGGCGCAGAAAATGTTTCTCGTCTCACCCCACCAGTTAAACCGTCTGACTCATTCGGAGTCGTCTATTAGACAAACGGCCGAAGATGATTTGGATGCAAGAATGAGAGCGATATTAAACGAGCCGGGGTTGAGCTCGTATGAAAAAATTAAAAAATACAATGCCCTGCTGCAGAGATATCTCACCTTGATCAAGCAAGGGGAAAAAGAAGAACGACGGATTACATTGACTCTACCTCAAGACCCGTCGACCGAGAACCCAGAGGCTCAGGCCGAGGCTCAGGCCCAGGACGACGCCGTTGCTGAAAAACAACAGGCTGACTCGGATGACGCGGTGAACGAGGTATTGAATAACCTTCCAGTGCGAGACCGCAAGAACGCCAGGTACATCATGAAGAAATTAGCCGAGAGCGGCGATGGATGGACTCGGAAAGGAGAATTTGTTTACAAGGGCAAGATTGTGAAAGGCTCTCATATGATTGATTTACTTGAAAATCTTTTGCTCTCTTATAAAAAATCCAGAACTTAAGTTCTTAAGTACTTTGATGGAACTCAACATCCCCTTATCCTGTGTAAATAACCCACGAGCTCGCAATCAATACCGTCGTCTCAAAACAGACGGAGCCCTGATTGAACCTGAAGAAGAAGTCTCTCCCAAAGACTGGACCGTAAAAAGGAAAATAACATTATCCCCCCGATGGATTACGCCGGTGGAAGAAGAAGATGAGGATGAAGAAGTCTTTCCCAAAGCACGGACCGTAAAAAAGAAAATAACATTATCCCCACGCTGGATTACATAGCAGAAAGAAAACCCAGATTGTGTAAAACAAGAAAATCTTGGATCAACCTTCCCCCATAAATTTATACATAACGTATATATGAGTCGAGTCAATGTTTTTTTTGTCTTTTCTGAATAAATTGTTTATTACTCACATTCAGAGTCTACAGACATTTTTCTTTTATGAGTGTGTTATTATTTAAAAGCAAAAAGCAGAAAAAAAATTAAAGGCTACAGACAATTTATTACCTTATTATTTTAAAAGCAAAAAGCAGAAAACATTAAGGGCTACAGACAACTTTTTAAAAAACAAAAGCAGAAACAAAGTCTACAGAGTACAGAGAGTACATGCATCTCACAAGTTGTAACACTCTTTAAACATTTGTAAAGAACAAGCCCCGTGGTTAAAAGATTCGGAGCTTTGATTTCTGATACAATGTTGATATTTTTCACAAAGTTGGACGCCTTAAGGTCATTTTTTAACACATCATCTTGATACAAAGACAATACTCGTTCAAAAGATAATCCGCATGCCCGGTGGCAGAGGTAATATACGCAGTGTTGACCGCACACGGTGGACAGAGGGTGTTGAAGCTGGCGGTTGTGGTAGAATATGCGGCGAGTCCCATTATGGTTTTCCAAAAACTGTAAGATGCTCGAGGGGTAATGGGGAAAATCTGGGGGTAGTCCAAAAGAGTCAAAAAAGGTTGCGTTACCGTCCTCCTCCAGAGTTAAAGATAGCCAGTGTTCCCCTGGTTCGTGTCCTTTATGCGTGTTTACAATAAAGTAAGAGGGGAGTCTAAACGAACGACTCAGTAAAGGTAACTGGTCAGATGCCCACACACCGCAAAAGACATCACCCAGCAGATGCCGCAAAAGACCTTCCAACTGATGATTATTCATTCTTCTTGTTTTTAATAATAATCCAGCAGTACCTGTCTTTTAGAGTTGATCTCCAGAATAGAATCGTAACAAGCATAAACGATGAGAGTGACGGTATGCGGTAAGGGAACTCTGAATCTCATTTCCAGTCTTAAAGTTCCATTGGACACGGGGGACAAGGCTTCGATGTCTTCGCCAGGGTTGAGATTAAAAACAAATAAAGAGTATCCGTTCTGAAATTCCTCGCGGTTGATGCTTAGAGGTAAATCTTTAAGATGTCTCCCAGTGGCGATAAACATGTTGTAAAACTCTCTGACATAAGTCCCCTGGTTAAATTGGGGTTGGAAAGCCTTGGCCGGAACCTGTCTGCTGTCCTGACACAGGGCCAGATATTCCACGTCATTATGGGCAAAATTGAAGGGTGACAGGTCTCTTCTCCCCGTGAAGGCTTCGTGGTTAACCATCCCTACAACCACGTACTTTGGCATGGTACCCAGAAAGAGGTTCTCCTGGTTACATATTCTAGAATTCTGAGTAGGTTTTTACATTAATGCGTGATAGAGGGTATAGGGCATTACCCCTCATTAAAGCAGACGCATGCCCTAAACGAACAGCGGGGGCAACGGTCACTTTTTTCATAAAGAGAGACGCGCCTAGTATTCTTAAACGGAAAGTCGAGTTGCCCGGCCCCATGAGGCAAAAGTCATCGCTGGCGCGGGTCAGTTTAATTCTCAAGTCTACACAGTTCAAAAGAAGCCTCTCGCAGAAAAATATGTCCCCGTGGAGAGGACCCAGCAGTTGAACCTCCCTAGAACCGGCTGTAAACCAACCTCTCTCATTTAGACCTCTGTTAGGCCCGTTACTGATCACTAGCCCCGGCCGTGTCTTTGTAAAACAGGCCCACGCTGAATTGTCCTTTTAACGTATCAGTTGAATAGTTGAGCAGAGTTTCGATCATAGCCCTGTAAGGGTGTGTGGCGCTAGACTGTGAAATCAACCTATCTCCTAGAGTAACGTCGCATTGGCTAAAAATGGTATTCAGAGGATAGTTGATGAGCGTCACCGGCTCTCCGTCCTGCAGGTCGGTACCGTCCGCGTTGGTAATTTTCAGGCGGAGGTGCAACAATGTGTCGTTCAGATCCAAATACTTTTCACCGTCTCCGGGGATAAAGAACTCAATGGGGCCTCTATCGGTAATGGCAGATAAAGGTAAAACTTCCACGTAGACCTTATCTTCGATAGAAAGCTGCGTCATGGGGGCTGAAAATAAATCCAGCTCCCCCATAGTACACTCGGCGGATTTATGATGTAACAGAGCCATGGTTTCTCTTTTCTAAAATATGTCGCCGCTCCGGACTGAGCTCCTTCCTTTAGGCAGGTTTCTTCCGACTGATTTTCTCTTTTTTGAGTTTCTGCGTTTTTTACTTCCCTCCGTAACGCGATCTCCCGGCGGTCTCTTCCTCAGTCTCAGCGACAAAACCATTATACCGCCTGATCCTTCTTGACTCTGGTTCTTGGCAAATTTCCCCATCGTCTGACTTATCACGTCGGAGGCAATGTTGGATGCGGCCGATTTCAGATGAGGTTTAGCAATGGCAAAACCTCTTTTCACCAGAGGGGATACAAAACGAAACAATTTTGAAAATATAGAGCCTATACCTCGGCCGTACATGACAGGTGCTCCGTAAAAACCGGGCAGAGTGCCGCCGACTTGATTTTCATAATAACTCACAAAACGATGAGGATCCGATCTCAAAGACACCTGCACCATGATTGATCCCTAAGGGAAAGCTTTTACAGGCCTAAAATGCAGTTTCACGATAGTTTTCCCGTAGGTAAAGTTTACCGGGACATTTTGATCCGTTTTAATCTCAATGTGAATGTTTTCAATATGTTTCTTAGCCACAGGTAGATAGTCGGCAGGGTTAAAACAGTGTGTGACTATGTCACCAAACGTCCTCTCTACTTTAACCATGCGCAGGAGAGGAGCGTAAGCGTCACCCACCATCTGATGACGGACCACGTCGCTATAACAGTAAAGCTGATAGATCCCCGACTTTATGTCCGCCGGATAGGGAGCCAGTCTCACGTCGAACTTAATCCATTCTCCCGGTTTGAATCCCAGCATGTACGCCACGGGTGGAAAAAAGCGTAGATGGTATTGACCTCCCGCTTGACATTCAAATCTTTTTTGAATCACGCTATAATTTAACTGAACATCGGTTCCAATTTTTTTAAGAAAAGCTTCCACCTCTTTCTCGAGCTGAGGCAGGTCCGTGTAATAACCTCCCCTAAACCTTTGGCGGCGGACCTCGGACTCTTGATTCTCGGGTTAGGTTTTCTCCTCCATTCAAAGTAGGCCTCATCTTGGGGAATGTTAAACCAGCTGTGCGGGTATGAAATCTCAGTCAAGGCTACCTGCCACGGGCCCTCTAAATTAATATGTTGCGCTAAATCCACCCTAAAACTAGAACTTGTATTGTTTTTAAATACATCGAGGCTGGCGTTGGAGGGTAGCGTTACATAAAACCCCTCGCCTGACATTTGATCCATGGTGTAATGAAACAGATGAGAAGAGAAAGTAGGTTTTATACATTTTTCACTTGAGAGGCCTTGACCCAGCTGTTGAATTTTCGGGCCAGTTTTTCCAGTGTACTAAAACCTGTTTTTCACCCCCGACAGTACGTCGTCTCAGAATTTTCTCCACCTGATACAGCTTGTCTTTAGCCAATTTTACTTTTTGCAGCTCTGCCTCATAAAATGATCCCTCGATAGGTTCTCTGTCGTAATCTTTGAGTTTGTATATGGGGGGAAACCGGGGAATGCAGTCGGATATCGTAAACACTTCGTCCGTAAAACTCTGTTCATATTTTTGTCAGACACTCCTTTCAACTTTGATATTCTGACGAGATCTCCTTTCTTGAAATTCATCTTCAATTTGTCCTTGTGACGGATGGGGAAAGTACCGTACAGGTTTTGAAACACTTGAAAGGCGTTCTCCGACGTCACCTGCATAGGCGTCATTTTTATACTCTTGTGATAGCTGTGGTTATAGCTTTTCACCATGTCTTGTAAGACGTCGAGGTATCGTCGGGTGTTTTTAGCTGAAAATATCTCCCCATTTTGGTTTTTAGCGTGCGATTAAATCTTTCAATCACAGAAGCCTTTAGATCGCTGGCTGTGGCAAAATGTACGATACCGTGTTTCTTCATCAAAGCCTCAAAACTCTTGTTAAAAAACTCTTTACCGGCGTCCGTTTGCAGCTTTTCCGGAGTCTGACTGTCTTTTAAGACGGACTCAAAGGCCCTAGCCACCTCGGCGGCGGGTTTCTTCTTCAAGACACGTACGTAAGCCTTTTTTGAAAATATGTCTATGACCGTCAATAAATAATTAAACCCGTCGTTATGTTCTGCCAAGGCTTGCATGTCACAAAGGTCGGCTTGAAATTGGTTTAAAGGTCTAGGGACAAACACTCTGTTTCGGGTAAAATGTGTTCTGGCAGGTTTATGCAGAGTATAGGCATCCTGCTCCGATAAAAAATCTTTGACGTTTTCAAGTTTGACTTTCTTGCCTGTTTCATCTCGCACAGCCGCGCGGAGACGTTCTACGCCTCCGAAGCTGCCTGGATGTGCCGGGTTGTAATACACTTTTTTCATGAAACATTTCTCCGCCATCCTATCGTCTTGCCTTTAGCAGTATCCGAGGTTTTACTGAAAAACACAGGCTCGAGGGTGCTTCTTTATTCAGTGCTTTATTAATCTATCGTTTACAAATTAAAAAACAATACAATGTAAAGGGTATTCATTTGTTTTTTTTATTACCAACCATAAGCGTAACACAAGATAGCATATGTTTTGAGTACAAGAGTAATACAGTAGACTAACATTTTAACATCTTTAAGGCTTGGTCTAATATGGTGCAATCTAGAGTATTGTGAATAGCATAGTGTAATTTTTTCAATTGAATCGCAATATTCACAGACACATTGCTTTGCAGGTAAACACACACCACGTCAACAAACAAGGCATACAGGGTGAACAGATGGGAAACTTTTATATCAACCATATCTTTACTCCATTCTGTCACGATTTTTCCAAAAGTGCCTGACAAACAAGTTTCACTTATACAGAGGGTGCGCTGTACAATCGGTTCCCAGGATGAAGCATGGGCTCGTACTTTATCAAAAATGTTTTCCAGTCGTTCGATTTCTGCATCTCTGACAAAACCGTCCGGATTGTTGTGTTTAAAAACTCTGTTTTTAATGGCCCGTTCCAAAAGATCTATTAACTGACAAACAACATCACAATCCTCCACACAGCTAACAAGTTTTATCCAGTAATAACCCATTTTATTGATCTTTGTCCCAACAGTCCTTCATCACTCGAAGCTGACCTATTTTTACCACATCCTCCCCGATCAGGTTGTCGTACATGTCGTGGATAGCTTCGTAGATCTTCCTCGTTGATTTCAGTTCATGTAAAAGCGTCTCTGCGACTGTTTTGACTCTGACCTCGTCCGCTTGGATGTTGTGCATGCGTAACAGACACCGAATGGTAGGAATGAATCGGGGGGTCCAGAGTCTTTGCATCAGCCGGTAAAAGTTGGTCAAGTAGAAATCATCCTCGAGTATTTCCAAACACTCGTGTTGTCTCTGGCTGGGGTGGTTGGTCAGACAGCCGTGGCAGGCGTCTTTCCGGTAGTTACCCAGAGTAATGTTGAGCAGATGGAGCACGGCGGTTTTTACAACGTTGATGAACACGGAGGACACCCACCCATCGACTTCATCTTCCTCGGGGGTTGCTTCTCCCTGAGGAGATGCAGGAGAGGGAGGAGGCGTCGGCGGGGGTGTGGGAGAGTCAGGCGCTTGGGACTCCTCAAATTCGATGTCAGTTTCGTCCGAGTCGGGGGAAGCGTCGGGTGAGTCATGCTTATCCGGAGAGGGTGGGTTCAGAGAAGGCTCTGTCGGAGGCTTATTCACCATCCTCAGACGAATGGGCTTGGGGCAATCACAAGTCAGCCCTTCATCGTCAGAAGAGTCAATCGATGGACGGGGGTCTCGCTCCCAGAAGGTTGTTAGACTGGTCTGACTCAGGTTCCATCCGGTGCTCTCCATCTTTTTCTCCTGTTGCTCGATGTCTGATTGTGTCGGGTTGTTTCTGTCGGTCGAGGTTTGACTGTGTCCCCAACGGGTACTCCTTATATTACGTAGTTGGGGCTGTGGAGGCATGGTTAAGGTTGTAGAGGCGTGGTGGAGGCGTGGTCTAAAAGATCATAGCTTTCTTTGCGACTAGAGCGTCCCTCCACTTGCGACAGCTGTGAAAAAGAGAGGTGAATCTTTCAGCTACTTCTTCCATCTTTGCAGACCAAGCAGCGACCGGCAGGTCTAACAATGTCCGAATTACCCCACAATCAGAATTAAAACACTCCAAGACGAAATGCTCTACAGCTTCCTTTTCCCCGGACTTGCGGAGGCTGACGCGGAAGAACCATCGACCTGAGGGTGAAGTTTACGTCTGCCATACAGCGCAGGTAATAATTTTTCTCTGAGCTTCTTCGTCCTCCACGTCGAAAGATTCCAATCTTACTCGTTTAGCTGGTGTATTGCTCTTCATCCGTCGTCTCCTTACTCCCTTGGAGATGATGCATCACCAGTTTCAGCACTCCCCAGTCGTTGGAAGTCAGCATTGCTATGGCGGTCACAGGCTCCAACGTTTCACCTTCATCCAGCTGGTAAAAACAAAGATCACCAGTTTCGTACTTGAACACGTAGCCCCAAACTCCGCGTAGACCGTAGGGTTCTAAAGACCATTCTTCCTGCAGAGACTCGGGTGGAGGCACCTGAGTTCTACTCAAATAGACGATGCGTTTCTTCGGAGCATTCGTTAGTGAGGCTAATTCCTGATAGATTGTGACAGGCGTCTCGCTAATGAGCGCCACAGCGGGTCCTGTCTTAGATGTTTTAGAGTCTTTGTTTCTGTCTCTCACTCCAACAAGACCGAATCTGTTTTAAACTAAGCAGTTAAACAAGGATTAATATAGGGGCTAAGAAGGGGGACGGACGAGAGGAGGAGCAAAAGGAGGGGCCCAAAAAACATTTTTTTAAATGCATGGGGCGGGACTTCCGGTGACAAATACTGTGATTTGATTGGACGAGGCGGGACTTCCGGGGGCGGGGCTTGTGACGTGGCACGTTCTGATTGGGACCTGTCAACAGTCTTGATGGAAAGCTGTCCCTATATCTCTCTTATGTGTGTCTGTGTGTTGTACCTGACATCTTGGGGACACACACACGCGCACACAGACACTCACACTGTCCTGTGTTTTCGTTCGCCGCCAAACAGGAAGTGGTTTATAACTTCACTGTACATTGTCCTAGAGGCCCCAAACTTAACATGTTTCATGACCCCCCCGCCCTGAAGGCGTCTATATGCAAATTTTCGGCCACAGTCATAGCGCCACCTACTGACGGCAGGAAATGACACTAGCAGGAAATGGCACGTTTTATAGTCTGACATGTCGTGAGGCGGCGGATGCTGCACTCCCCGACGTGCGCAGGTGTGCGAGGGCCCGTTCATCGCTGCTTGCAGCTTTAGTTATTATTATTATTTCAACAAATTAATTGCATTTTTGAGGGGCGAACATGCTCGAAAACTCGTGAAATTTTGCACATGCGTCAGAAGTGGTGAAAAGTTTGATATTTTATGGTTCTTGCGCATGGGTGTGGCAAAATGGCTCAATAGTGCCACCTACAAACTTTTAACAAACTAGCCCCAGCAGCACGTTTCACCTAGATGTAAGAAATTTGGTATGCATATGTATCATGTCCAGGCTTAGATCAGTCTCTTGGAGCCCTACCCTAAACCCAACAGGAAGTCAGTTATTTTTAATAAACTAGTGTAATTTATGCCATTTAAGGGCTCCGTACTTTGACAAACTAGTCCTAGAGATTTTATCGGGTGATTACCCTGTTGGGGGTCATTTTGCTGGCTTATTGCATGTGTGCTGGATGCTACAAAGTACAAGTCCCAATTAAAGCTGCAAGCAGCGATGAACGGGCCCTCGCACACCTGCGCACGTCGGGGAGTGCAGCGTCCGCCGCCTCACGACACGTCAGACTATAAAACGTGTCATTTCCTGCTAGTGTCATTTCCTGGCGTCAGTAGGTGGCGCTATGACTGTCGCCGAAGATTTGCATATAGACGCCTTCAGGGCGGGGGGGTCATGAAACATGGGAAGTTTGGGGCCTCTAGGACAATGTACATTGAAGTTATAAACCACTTCCTGTTTGGCGGCGAACGAAAACACAGGACAGTGTGAGTGTCTGTGTGCGCGTGTGTGTGTCCCCAAGATGTCAGGTACAACACACAGACACACAGAGGAGAGGAGAGAGAAGCTGCTGCATGTGAGACTGTAAAACGTGTAATTTCCTGCCGTCAGCAGGTGGCGCTATGACTGTGGTTGAAAATTGACATGTAGACGCCTTCAGGGCAGGGGGGTCATGAAACATGTTAAGTTTGAGGCCTCTAGGACAATGTACAGTCCAGTTATAAACCACTTCCTGTTTGGCGGCGAAGGAAAACACGGGACAGTGTGTGTGTGTGCGTGTGTGTGTCTGTGTGCGTGTGTGAGAACACAAGATGTCAGCTACAACAGACAGACAGGTAGAGCAGAGCAGAGGGAAGCTGCTGCATATCAGACTATAAAACATGTAATTTCCTGCTGTCACTAGGTGGCGCTATGACTGTGGCGGAAAATTTACATGTAGACGCCTTCAGGGCGGGGGGTTGATGAAACATGGCAAGTTTGGGGCGTTTTGGACAATGTACAGTCCAGTTATAAGCCAGTTCCTGTTTATGGCGAAAAGGCGTTGTCATGGAAACGGCGTTTGATGAAAAGTCACAATATTCACAGTGAAGCATCATGAAGGTCTTAAGTGTATCCTCACCAAATTTGATGTTGATGTGGTTAACCTGCTAGGAGTAGTGATTAAAAGTAGTGGGCATGTAGCTTCCTGTTGTCAACAGGTGGCGCTATGACTTTGATTCGATATTGACCCCTATATGTGTTCAGGGCGGGAATGTCATCACACATGAGGAATATGGAAAAGATCTGATCATTTTCAGCCGAGTTACAGCAGTTTGATTGTTCATGATGGAACATCGAAATTCGCCGCACCGCCGTGACCACGCCCTCTGGTGAAAAGTCACAGTTTTCACTGTCAGTTTGTACTTCTGCTGTTGCTCCTTCTTCGGCACTGTAGTGCTCGGGCCCTAATAACCAATAATTTTATATATATAATAATAATATAATTATATATATATAATTAAAACAGCTGTATGTAAATATTTCATATAAATTATATTTCATTTAATTTTGTTGTCTTCAGAGAATGGAGCCAGTCAGAGCTCAGCTGGATAGACAACCTCAAGCATTCAGAGCCTCTTCCAACAACACGTGCTTTGAGAATTCTACAACCTGACGGCAGAGGAGCTCCTTGTTAATAGAAGGTTCAGTCTAAGTTAATAATAACTACATTTTTGAGCCACCGATAAAATATACATATACAGATACAATTTAAACTGGATATATAATTTCATTGATTTACCGTATTTCCTCAAATAGTGACTGGGGCCTTTATTTACCTGAACTGCAGAAGGTGGCAGGCCTTCTAATAGGTAATATTGTTTCAAATCATGAAACAAGTTTGTGGTGTTACCCGTCATAGCTGCCACGTGTCTTCAGCACAGTTTGCTCTGTTTTTTGTCGGATTGTAAATAGCCAAATTATCTCCAAACAAACAAAAAACTTTAGTGACCTTTCTTCGGTGTCACTCATTTTGCTTACTGGTATTTTTCTTATTCCACTCCAACTATATAAGCATGTTAACCACGGTGTCTTTAAGCATATCTCTATTTCTGCAACGTGATTGGCTCTATTATTCCTGGCTTTGCCTCTTTTATTTCTGGCTTCTTATTGGTTCTTTTTATCCTGCAGTGTGATTGCCTCTTTTATTCCTGGCTTCTGATTGGCCCTTTTAATCCTGGCTTCTGATTGGCTCTTATATGACTTTGACATGATTCGTTCTTTTTATCCTGGCTTCTGATTGGCTCTTTTATTCCTGCAACGTGATTGGCTCTTGTATTCCTGGCTGCCGATTCACTCTTTTATTCCTGGCTTCTGATTGTCCCTTTTAATCCTGGCCTCTTATTGGATTTTTTAATTCTGGCTTCTGATTGGCTCTGATAAACCTGCAACATGATTGGTTCTTTTATTCCTGCAAAATGATTGGCTCTCTGATTCCTAGCTGTTGATTGGCTCTTTTATTTCTGACTTCTGATTGGCTCTTTTAATCCTGGCTTCTGATTGGATCTGTTATACCTGGCTTCTGATTGGCTCTTTTATTCCTGCAACGTGATTGTCTATTTTATTCCTTCCTTCTAATTGGCTCTTTTATTCCTACAACGTGATTGGTTCTTTTATTCCTGTCTTCCTATTGCCTCTTTTATTCCTGGTTTTTGATTCGCTCTTTTAATACTTGCTTCTTATTAGCTCTTTTAATCCTGGCTTCTAATTGGCTCTTTTAATCTCTGCCACTGATTTGCTCTTTCATTACTGTTACGTGATTGGTTGTTTTAATTCTGGCTTTTTCCTGGCTTCTGATTCATTCTTTTAATCCTGGCTTCTAATTGGCTCTTTTAGCTCTGGCTTTTGATTGGCTATTTTAATCCGGGCTTCTGATTGTCTCCTTTATGACTTTGACATGATTCGTTCTTTTAATCCTGCAACATAATTGGCTCTCTGATTCCTAGATGTTGATTGGCTTTTTTATTTCTGACTTCTGATTGGTTCTTTTAATCCTGGCTTCTGATTCGCTCTTTTATGCCTACAACGTGATTGGCTCTTTTATTCCTGCCTACCTTTTGGCTCTTTTATTCCTGGCTTCTGATTGGCTCTTTTAATCCTGGCTTCTGATTGGCTGTTTTAATCCCTGCCACTGATTTGCTCTTTCATTACTGTGACATGATTGGTTCTTTTTATCCTGGCTTCTGATTGGCTCTTTTATTCCTATGACGTGATTTGCTCTGTATATTCCTGCAACGTGATTAGCTCTTTTTTTCTTGACTTCTGATTGGCCCTTTTAATCCTGCGACGTCAAGTGGGTTTGAGACCCCAGAACATTTCCTCCAGTAACCAGCATAATCAGAACACTTGAATACAAGGGACTAACAGTTAAAGGTCGCAATGTAATAATTATAATCAGTAATGAAATGATGGTTTAAAATGTTTAAAATGATCATACTGTATTGTAAAGAGTGTTGAGAGTTTAACTGTAATAATGATGATACACTGAACATGAAAAAGAGGAAGTGTGGAAGGCCCCTAGAATTTGCCAGAATGTATGATTAAGAAGAGAACAACTGGGTGAAAGGGCATGTGTGTGTGTGAAAAGTGATTTTAGAAAATTGTGTGTAATCATTGAGTAAGTGGGAGAGGGAGTAGCATAGCAGGATAAAAAGAGAGGTCCGAGGCATTCGAACCTCAGAGCAGTGTGGACGGCGTGAGGACATCGTGGGACCACGGATCAGACTCCAGCCTGCACTTGAGGACCCTGAGGGATCGGCAACAACTTTTAAAGAGTGACTACAGACAAGAAGAACCGGACATTTGCTGACAAATTGGATTGCAGGGAGCCCCAGCTCACCAGGAGAGAGGAGCACCTTGGGACTTTGGGAATTTGTACTGAGTTCTGGATTTTCATTGAAGACTCTTCTCCTTGGCAGGAGGAATTAGGAAGGTTTGTACCGGCCGGCTAGCCTACCTTCTCCTACTTAGAAAAATTTGATTATCAGAGTCAGTAAGGACAAGAGAGTACAGATCTTTTTGATTATTTTTATGATTGATTTTTTGATTTGATTAATCTGCTGCTTAGCCCCTGCTTAATTCCTACAATAAATACTTAAATTGGATTTAAAGTAAATTGTTCCTTCATTATTATTGAACTTCTCAAGATAGTAAAAAGTTAAGTCTATGTTTGTTCAACATCTATAAGTTTCTGAAAGGTTCTAGTTTTTGTCCACTTTTTTAGTAAAACAGACCCTGAGGGCTTAGAATACAAGCCATCAAACCTTTTCCTAGCAACTTACCAAGAGCCCAGATCTTTAAGGGGAAAGCTGCCATTAAGGGGCGTGGCTGATAGCTACTGCTGGCAAACAGGGCTACTCAGTTAAGGGTAGTTATCAGAGGAAGCAGGGTAGACGACGGGATGCAGGCAGTCAGGAGCTAGGCGAGTTTCCCTGACACCAGCTTAAATTATCTTAAGAATTTCTATTAAGAATAGACTTCTATAGAACTAAAGATCGGACCTTCTAAATGGAGAGCTGGTCCAGTGAGTCCTGTAAGGGACTTTACCAGCGATCTGACACGTGGCACCCAACGTGGGGTTTGACGGAGAAGGATTCGTTGAGCCCAGGAAGAGCCCCTGTGGCCTAAGGAGGGCCACTGTTCGTGTGAGACGAGCCGGAGGAGTATTCGAGCAGCAGAGGAGCAGCTTGAGCACAGCAGAGGTGAATTGACTGTGGAGACATCGGATCACCAGACCTACGCGAGGCGAGGGAGCACCGCGAGGAGGAGAACAGCAGGTGTCGAGGGATTGCAGACCAGATCCCAGCCGACGCTGCAGAGTAGCCGGACCAGTCCAACCTTCATCCCTGCTCAACGCGCAATGAGAGGCTTTGAGGGGTGGACGACTCGAGACAACAAAGACAATGAGTGAAGATTGCTGAAGGGGGAGAGCTACAGCCGGACACCCTTAAGGCCCAGAGGAGACCAGGGAGGAGGATCGGAGCCAGGATCCAGCCAAGGACCACCACTACGAGGAGCCGGATGGGCCTGGACTGAGCAGTGGACTCTTCTACCAGATCATCTTCCAAGGGCACGGCTTCAGGACTTGGGAGAAAGAGATCCAAGAACATCTCCAGTCCCATGCCTCTGGGAAGTCAAAGGAAGAATTGGGACAGGAGATAGCTGAGCAATGTAGAAGCCACAGGAGATACATGGCACCTACCATCAACAACCAACGAGTGTTGGTGGTGCGAGACAGCCCTAAACCTCCAAAAACCAAACAAGATGTTGCAGTATGGCTTCGCTGGTGGGCAGCGGAGCTGGCAGATGAGCACGCCTATGCACAAGGACAGATAACAGCTCTCATAAGCCCCTTTGCAGGTTATGACTCAATAGTTAAGATGCTGTCAAATGAGTTGGGGGTGGAAGCTGTTTTGATGAATAAATCAGCAAGAGCCACACCACAATATAAGGAGCATGAGTTGCTGTTAAGCAGTTTGCATCGCCATTGGGACTGGTTAAATAAAGATGCAGAAGAAAATGAGAGTTATGTGGGTCCCAATTCCTCAGGAGGAGAGAGCGAAGATGAAGAAACGCAGAATACAGGCAATGGTGACATCAATGGAGGCCAGATACGACAGAATGTACACGACAATGCCAGAAGAGGGATCCAGAATACTGCAGCCATGAGCCATGGAAAGCCCACTAGCAGGCCACAGCAGAAGGGACCAAAGTGGACCAGCCACACCAAGGAATGGCAGGCTCAGCGACACCGAGGGTGAACATGAAGACGAAAGAGAGGATCCAGAAGAAGTGTAGGCTGAGGTGTCCATGACCCGCAAAAGCCTTGAGAAAGCAGGACACCTAAAAGTCCAGTTTGCGGACAGGGCAGTAAAACGAGTCCCGTTTGGGATCTGGAAAGGGATTGTGTGGTTATTAGGATCTTATGACCTGATAACTACAAAAGACTTGAAAAATTTACACCTATCCAGGAGAGAACGGGTTCCAGTGAGGAGGCGCCTGGAGAGGCTGCAAGCCCAACTAATAAGGTTGGGACCCCTCAAGAAAGATTCACCAGAAGGAGGATGGTACAAACCAGTTGACGTGCCAGAAGTGACAGAACAGAAGATCCAGGAGAGTGACCTTTCTCCAGAAGGGAAAGAAAGGCTGAGACAAATCATCGCAAAGGCCAAAGTGGTTAGATTTAAGAATGATTGCAGTGATTTGGGCGCCAAATACATCCACACCATAGAAGGGGGTGTGCATCCCCCAGTGCGCCAGTATCCACTTAATCCTGGAGCAGTTGAAGAAATGGATATAATAGTTAAAGAACTGACCTCGCTGGGAGTCATCAAAGAGGAACCTAACCCCATCACCAACAGCCCAATACAAGTGGTGAAGAAGCCAGAGTCATCAGGAGGGGGATGGAGACCAGTAATCAACTTCAAGGCCCTCAACTGTCGGACAATAGCCAATCGGGCCAGCCTGATCAACCCACAAGGGACCCTGAAAACTTTACAACTGAGAAAATACAAGTCATGTATTGATTTGGCAAATGGATTTTTTTTTCCTGAGACTGGCCAAAGCATCCCAGGGAAAGACGGCTTTTACCCACAAAGGTAGAGCCTATGTGTGGGAGGACCTCCCCCACGGGTACAAGAATTCCCCAAATGTCTTCCAGTCCACCGTGATGGACATCTAGGATGGGCTGGGGGCTACCATCTATATCAATGATGTGTTCATAGTGGATGACACCGAAGAGGAGCACCTCGAGAGACTGGGGAAAGTGGTTGAATGGCTAAGTTGCGAAGCTGAACCTCAAAAAGTGCCAGTTTTGGCAGTACCAGGTAAATTACCTGGTTCCAGGTGTCTACGGATCTGGGACTGTCAGAAGGATTTAGAGAAAAATTGGAACAGATCAAACCACCGGCATCACTGAATGAGCACCAGAAGATTCTGGGACTCTGCAACTATGTCAGAGATCATGTCCCCTTCTATCAGAGGTATGCCAAGCCACTGTATGCCCCATTCAAAAAGAAGGAGCCAGTCCCAGGAAAAGAACCAAGCCAACATTGAGAATGGATGGCTACAGATCAGAGCAATCTGGAGGAACTACAGAAGGCTATCCAAGGGGCCCTAAGATTGGAGCCAAGAAGCCTAAATACCAGATTGGTGGCAGAAATCGGCTGTGAGGAGGACAATGCAGTGGTCAAGATGAGCAATGAAGATGGAAGTATGGTAGCTTTATGGAGCTACACTCTATCCTCAGTGGAAAAGAAACATCCACCAGAGGAAAAAGAGTTGGCAGTCCTGGCAAGTTACTGGAGTGCCTTGAAAGATCTAGCTTATTATTAGTATTACTATTATAATATTGCTATTAGTATTATTTCTATTGATATTAACATCAATACCATTGTATTGTGCTGCTGTATGTTCTCTTTCCTCCTGCTCTCTCCCCCCCCCCCCTTCAACCCAGCCGGTCGAGGCAGATGACCGTCCACTCAGAGCCTGGTTCTGCTCGAGGTTTCTACCTTGCCACTGTCGCCTAGTGCTTGCTTGTGGTCGGTCTAGACCTGCTCTATACGTAAAAGTGCCCTGAGATAACTTTGTTATTATATGGCGCTATATAAATAAACTGAATTGAATTGAATAGCCCAAGGGCAAGGTATCAAGGTAAACACTCAAAGTCAAGTACACCAGTACCTGAGAAAAGCCACCGTAGAGAGCACCAAAGCAACCAATGCGAGGTGGGGAAGATGGGAGGACATCCTGTTGGACCGCGACCTCAAAATTGTTCCTGCACAACCCTCCAGCAAGAAGCCGGTGAAACCTGAGACGACGCAAACAGAACCGTATGAGTGGACTTTGTACACCGACAGATCTGAAAAAGGACAGGACAATATTGCTTACTAGGGCTTTATCCTCAAGCGAGGTGAGAAAGAGCAAAGTAGGCAGAAAGGCAAGGTGCCTGGGATGCACATGCTGGGGAAGTGACAGCGGTCCTGGAAGGACTGCTTGAGCCATGATCATAACAGATAGTCATTATTGTGCTCAGGCTCTCAATGAAGATTTATCCATTTGGGAAGAGAATGGATTTGAAACTGCCATAGGAAAATTGGTAGCTCATCAGGACTTATGGAGGAAAATAGCCGAGTTGTGCAGGCCGTACATGAAGCACTATGCCATGCACTGTCCCTACACGTAATGAACAGGAGAAACAGCAGCTCTGGATTCCTGAGTGCCACATATGCCGTGTTCTCAAAGATTGCAATGTATGCAGTCAGTAACACAGTGTTACTAAAGAAGGGAGGAAGGAGTGGAGCAGCTAAAACCAGTTCCTAACTAGAAGAAACCAGGAACCAATACAATGGCCTATAGCAAACAAGACTTACCGCCCTATGTCAGAATGGCCACTGTCTATGGGGTGGTTGTCATGAGAAGAAGCACAAAGGGACTCTGGGCAGGCAGAGCCCTAAAGAAATTGGACTATGCTAAAAAATGATTTTTATCGGAGGATAAAGAGATGTTGGAATGGAGAGAGGTGACCAATGCTTGTGTAGTCTGTATGAAACCGACTACACTGACAATCCGTTGGGAGGGACCTGGTCATCTAAAACCAGTCAAGGTCCGAGGACGGAAGAAAGAAGTGAAGGATATGCATCACAAGCCTGTGAAGGTAATGGATGCATACATCTGTGGGATGTGCAGAGTGGGAAAATCACCCAGAGTGGTCATCATTGCCCAATGGGACTTGAGAGGTATAGTACCTGACCTTAGTGGATGTGCATGCCAGTGGGATGGGGATTCGATGCATCCTTGCAATTCTTGCACCCTCCTGCAGAAGTGTGGACACCTGATACAGGTGGGCAGAGCTGAGGGATGGCAGGTGAGGAAGTTTTTTGACCCAATCCAATGGAGACACTACAGGGATGGAAAAGTTACCCGAACATCAACGGGCTAGAGCAGAGGCCCAAGGTTGGAAGGGACCTTGGGAATTGACCACATGGAGCAGGCTGATAGAGGAGGTCCTATGTAACCCCACTCTACCTGTACATGAGATGGCCCCGGTTCCCAGAGAGGAGGGAGCTCGAGGCACAAACCTGTATTACAGCATCACCAGCCTTGATGCCTGGGGAAACCCAGGAGCAAAGGCTAAAATGAAAAGCGCTGAGTTCGTTGTCACCCCGTAGGATTGGCGTTGTGAGGGTGCCACACAACTTCCGGAGTCCTGGGTGGCTAGAGCAGCCACGTCTTCTAGGCCGCACCAAACAAGGAGTAACAAGTAAGAGTGACGGTGAAAACCGTCATGGTTCTATTTGTGAGGGTATACTCCATCAGAGTAGACCTAGCCGAAGTGGAAGAGACAGCATTGCCATTGGAGCCTGAAACCACAGAAGAGAAGACATCATCCAACAGCCTAACAGCCTGGGTGTGACGATCCTTTCACCTGATGAGGACAGTGAAAAGGAGCCATAAGTCTGATCAGTAGGCAAATAAGAAGAACTAGAAAAGACTGTTGCAATGCCACCCAAAAAGTCAAGAAAGGAAATACAAACCAATACCTACCCATTAACCTTCAAATCATTTGTTAGGCTTCCTAATGATTGGATATGATTGGACCATCCATAAAGAGATTTTGAGTTTAACCTGTTTCACTGTGGAACAGGAGTCTATTTTTGTAGCAATGGGGAGTGTGAAAGGGATGCAGATTTGTTGGTACCAGGACGAAAAGAGACCTCAGACTGTATACGCCATGGGAGCCTTCTCCAGTATCAAGGTACAAGTACCAGAATGTGGTCCCATGGACGAACCAACCGGTGCCAAAGTGCCCCACCACCTCTCCATGGATTCTGAACACAGCCTATTTTTCAGTGCAGGGAGTGTTGCTAAAAGTATGCCAGGGCCCTGACTATGCAGAACCCTTAAGAGGAGAATATGTTCCTCATATTCACCTGGGAAGAGTTAATGAACTTCCCTGGTGAAGATGGCAAATGCATTGGACCACTCCCACGAGTAGAGAAGGTAGTGGTTGCCTCCTACAAGTGGGTGTGGCGAGGGATGGACCCTAGGCTCAAGCAACACCCAGCACCGCTATATCAACAGCTCCTCAAAGGAAGAGTCACACAAACACCATGGGGCCATTACAAAGGCCCTTCACCTATTATTGGGCACCTAACACCATCTGAAAGGAGCAATTGGGGAGAAAGCAACCCTGGAGAGTGGAAGATCTGGTCCTATTCACTGGACAAAGGATGGAGCTACCGCTGCAATGAGGGAGAAGACCCTACGACCCAAATGAATTAGATGACTTTGGCGAGCAACAACAACAATCACGGCACTGACCACGGAAAGGAATATGGATGTGTCTCTTTATGACGGCCAAGATATTAGCAGTAATGGCAGGAATGGTGGCAGTCCTAGCCATTTTATATCACTATGGAAGTGAACCTTGGGCCCATACACATACATGCCACATTATGCCACAACCAAAAAGTTCAACCAAACGTGCTTCTGCCCAGACTACAATCATGGGGAGAGAATAGCAATCAATCGGACCTGACTGCCCTGGTGGCATGATGGGGTCATGTCCGAGAAGGGGGAGATGCCCAGAATCTTACCAAAGATATCCAGGAATGCATAGGAGCATTGGAACATCAACCACCAAACGCAACGAATGCCACTGGAAACAGCACGGAGCTGTTCACCCTGCAAACCTGGGAAGCAATTATCCAAAGCGAAGGATTGACCAACAAGACTTGGCTGCTGAAGGATCTGCAAATTTACGGAGATGAGATGGGAATGAGAATCCTGGTTCGAACCAAGCAAGAGAAGAAAAAAGCGCAGTGCAATTGGATGTATCCAGAATTGGGGAACCCCAGTTGGTATTGTACCTGGGCCTGTGTGTCATGGCCTGGGCAAGAGAGACAAGGATATTGGAAGGCTGAGGTGGTCTATACAGCACACCACCACAATCAGTCCTGTCTTACCATATTAGCTAGGAAGGAAGCTATGACCTTGTGTGTGAAACCAATGAAGTACCAAGAAAGGTCAAGATCCCAAAGACTAACACAACCAGGGGAACACAGGATACTAGTGGAACCACACCTACACCTTACTTTCAAGGGGATCAACAGAATGACCCTGCCACCTGGACCAGCCAAGACCTCAGGGGACCAGAGGTGACCGAAATGTATGTCCAGAAACTACCCAAACCTACGGAACTGATGGAAGTTCCCTCAGGGGATTTCCAAAAAATTGATGAATGTGTGGTTGACAAGATCTTTGATGTATTGAACGGCACTGATTATGTGAGTAACGGTGCCTCTCCCTGCTGTGAGCTATGGCAAACATGGCAGCGCTACTGGGGAACATGGGAATATGACTGCAGCGGTCTAAAAAAGAACAAAACTGTTAAAGGAATTTTGCAGGCCTGGAAAGGACAACACTCAAGAGATAGTGGATCTACCTGGTGGGGCCTGCAAAAAGAAGAAGTAAGAGAATGGGTTTGTTCCCTGCCTGTCAAAATTATCCAACTACTGGGTAAAGTACCAATATTTGGCAACAGTGTACTCAAAAGATCAAGACATCTGGCCTGGAGTTTGGAGCAAACCAGAACCAGGACTTATCAGTCCAAGACCGTGGAGTGTGGTATGTGACACCGCCAATACAACCCCAGCCTGGCTGGAAGGCACTGTAAAGAAGTTCCAGGATGAAGGCGAATCAATGGAGAAATCATCCCCCATGTAGCATATCCTACCATATTCTTGGCAGATGGACACGCTTTCAGGAAAAGCTTGTGTGAAAGCCAGGAGATTAGAGGTTTTGAGTGGCTGGGGCCTAACCGTCTCTACAATAATGGAACCTGTCATTCACCAGAAGAGCATTGGGTACACTTCACCTGGCTCTGGCCCTACCTGCTGATGATAATCGGAATCGTAATTCTGGTGTGTCGTCGTTAAGGGAGGGGCTAAGGCCACCATCTACACATGTTGCAAGAAGTCCCCCAAGAAGGAAGAAGGAAGGAAGCCCCTCCTCCGGAAAGGGGTGTAGCGAACCAGCCTATAAGAGCTGGAGCACCAGAGCGTGGCAGCCATTACAGTTCTGGGATCTTGACAGAGCACTGAAGGCAGCAAAGAATATTTAGAAAAAAAGATAAGAAAGTACGAGAGAATCATCCTAGCCATGGTGAATAATACAACCAATAGTACTCTGACAACACCAGCCTACAGGGTGAGTACCACAAGACAACCACAGAATCCTTGTGATGAAGGCCAACAATCGGCCATCATGCTGACCAAAGTAGACTTCTGGGTAATGGAAGTCATTTGGTTTCTCTACTGCTGTACCGGGACCTGGTCCCTGAATCAACCTTTGAGAGGCATAGCCCTGATACTGGGATGCATGAAGGCGGCAGTTGAGAATGTCTACCAAGGAAAGATGTGGATGACCCTGTCCTGGTTTATGGCCTACATCCTAGGGAGGATAACCATCGACACCACCCAGGAAGGCATCATCAAGGCCATGGCAGTGATTGTCTGGATGATCTTCGACACCTCTGCAGTTTTCTACGAACCCCTGAAATGGATCGCCGTGGTCTACGAAGGAATGCTGGTGTTAGCTTTGCTAGCATATCTCATGACCATGATGATGACTTTGCAAAAAAGAGGAAGAGGGTGTTGGCTGACCAAGATCGGCGCCATCACTCTATGGAGCTTAGGGTGGGGTGTGACAGTCGCACTCCACTGGGCTGGATCATAATCTTCAATTACCATTGCAATTTGGCTCATGATGTATGCTGCTCTATTCCCGAGAAGTGATGCCCCAAGAAGTCCTGGGCAAACACCTCCTGCAATAAGATCCCCATGGCTGAGTGCTCTAGCTCAAAGACACGCTGGAAGATATTAAAGGGCCTAAAAAGAGAAGTTGGCCCTGCTTGCTTGCTATGCTTCAAGCTGATTGATAAATAGTATTAACAAAGTCTCTGTATTCAATCTAAATTGCAGGGAGGCACCCGCTGCACCCTGCACTTTTGGGAGGTAACGCCTGCCCGGTGGTGCACCTCATGCTACTTGGAGAACCTCCCGATTGGAGCGGCACGAGGCCTCTGCTGTGGACCCAACTCATTGGTACCAGCAGTATCCATTGCCAAGTGTCTGGCTGTGGAGACAAACACAAGGGTCATCTGGAGCACCGCCGGGGCGGATGGAGAGACCAATCCCTTTGTCATCACAGATGAGAAAGGTACATACTGCCCAATATATGTGAAAATATGGGAGTATTCTGACGGAACGTGTGTTTCCATGACCTATCTGTGTGATGGGAGGTTCCTAATCATTGGTCTTTGTCTACCAGCACTGGAGTACGGGTTGCCTTCAGTTTCACCTACCTCAACCATCAGCCAAGGTAGAGCCCTGGAGGAAACGGATGTCGAGCATCAAGATATAGGAGTACAGACAGAGGTTGTCAGATTGATCCCGAATCTCCCTGGCTTTTGGGATTATAATGAGTCACTTGGGGAATTGGTGGAAGTAATTCCTGAGTGGCTATGGAGAAACCGAGAATTGCTGGAGGGCCCATTGGAGAAAACAGCAGCCGGAAATACATCTTGTGACGACCCCACTGCCTTGGTGCCTATGGCAGACGAGGGGGAGGCAACAGGCTTAACCCCACCGGAATCCAGCAGAGCAAGGAGCATGGGGTTACAACCAAGGAATCCACCGATGGGGGAGAGAGAAATCCCAAATTTGGCCATCTGGCGATCCTCGACAGCTGGGATCAAGAGTCATCAACCATAGAGATGTATTCACCCATAATGTCTCCAGAATCACCATCCTTGGGTGATGATGTGCTCTACATTACTGCTCCGGAGACTGAGGATGGCTTCCTTTGAACATTGACCAGTGAGTGGAGGCAACCTGTGATCTCAAGAAGGGAGTGTCAAGTGGGATTGAGACCCCAGAACATTGTCTCTAGTGACCAGCATAATCAGAACACTTGAATACAAGGCATTAACAGTTAAAGGATAAGTGCCGCAGTGTAATAATTATCAGTAATGAAATTATGGTTTAAAATGTTTAAAATGATCATACTGTATTGAAGTGTTGAGAGTTTAACTGTAATAATGATGATACACTGAACATGAAAAAGAGGAAGTGTGGAAGACCCCTAGAATTTGCCAGAATGTATGATTAAGAAGAGAGCAACTGGGTGAAAGGGTAAGTGTGTGGCAAACTGGGCGAAAGGGCAGGTGTGTGTATGAAAGGTGATTTTAGAAAATTGTGTGTAATCATCAAGTAAGTGGGAGAGAGAGTAGCCCGGATAAAAAGAGAGGTCCGAGGCATTCGAGCCTCAGAGCGGTGTGGACGGCGTGAGGACATCGTGGGACCATGGATCGGACTCCAGCCTGCACTTGAGGACCCTGAAGGATCGGCAACAACTTTTAAAGAGCAACTACAGACAAGAGGAACCGGACTTTTGCTGACAAATTGGATTGCAGGGAGCCCCAGCTCTCCCTGTCATCAGGGGAGAGGAGCGCCTTGGGACTTTGGGACTTTGTACTGAGTTCTGGATTTTCATTGAAGACTCTTCACCTCGGCAGGAGGAATTAGGTTTGCAACGGCCGGCTAGCCTCCCTTCTCCTACTTAGAAAAATTTGATTATCAGAATCAGTAAGGACAAGAGAGTAAGGATCTTTTTGATTATTTTTATGATTGATTGATTTTTTGATTTGATTAATCTGCTGCTTAGTCCCTGCTTAATTCCTACAATAAATACTTAAATTGGATTTAAAATAAATTGTTCCTCATTATTATTGAACTTCTCAAGATAGTAAAAAGTTAAGTCTATGTTTGTTCAACATCTATAAGTTTCTGAAAGGTTGTTCTAGTTTTTGTCCACTTTTTTAGTAAAACAGACCCTGAGGGCTTAGAATACAAGCCATCAAACCTTTTCCTAGTGTAACATATGCTTCT
>VMKM01003910.1:17500-26249 GCA_008360985.2 Macquaria ambigua | reverse complement strand
ATGATATCACCATGTATGTTATCTATGCAGAGAAAATGACATAAAAGGCATTGGAAAGCTGTCGAGGGAGGGGGTTTCCAAAGCTATTCGACCATGTGACAAGTACTTCTGATGGAGAATACTGGCCCCTTCATTCTGAGGACTGTAGACTCTAAATGCAGCAATCTGAGTTCACCCCTTTCAGTGAACCTCATTTCTATGAGTACAAGACAATTCAGCGCATCCATAATGTAACACAAAACCATTTGCCTTCTTCTGACCCTGTCACTACTGTCAATTTTCGAATTACAGATAGTTCAGGTGGATTGTTCCACATCATGACCGAGTGCCCCCTCGGTTGTTTCAGGTCTCCCTGCTACCTGAAACAACATGCCCCCACCAACGCAGACCCTTGTGTTGTTTTCAGTCTGAATGCCCGCAAGGACTTTTACCAGTAATCCTACTTAAAATGACATTGGGATTGTTGGATTCAGAGTCCAGAGTGCTAACCTCGGTTGTTTCAGGTCTCCCTGCTACAACATGCCCCCACCAACGCTTTTACCAGTAATCCTACTTAAAATGACATTGGGATTGTTGGATTCAGAGCCCAGAGTGCTAACCATTACACGATGGAACCTCTACACAGCTCGTCCAGACTGTTGTGGAACAGAAGCTGAGATAGCTGCTATTCATTGTGAATGGGACCTGGCGTTGCTAGAGGTTCACAAGAGGTACTTTAAACCTGTAGTGCACTGCTAACACAGTTTTTTTTTTCCATACGCTGGTCGACAAACACTCACATTACGGCTGACTTTTCTTTCCCAATATCATTTTACAGACGATTCCATTCAAAATGCAGCTGTCAGAAGTGGGATTTGAATCCACGCCTCCAGGGGAGACTGAACCATTCGCCTCCTTCTGACCCTGTCACTACTGCCAATTTTCGAATTACAGATAGTTCAGGTGGATTGTTCCACATCATGGCCGAGTGCCCCTCGGTTGTTTCAGGTCTCCCTGCTACCTGAAACAACATGCCCCCACCAACGCTTTTACCAGTAATCCTACTTAAAATGACATTGGGATTGTTGGATTCAGAGTCCAGAGTGCTAACCATTACACCATGGAACCTCTACACAGCTTGTCCAGACTGTTGTGGAACAGAAGCTGAGATAGCTGCTATTCATTGTGAATGGGACCTGGCGTTGCTAGAGGTTCACAAGAGGTACTTTAAACCTGTAGTGCACTGCTAACACAGTTTTTTTTTTTTCTTCCATACGCTGGTCCACAAACACATTACGGCTGACTTTTCTTTCCCAATATCATTTTACAGACGATTCCAATGAAAATGCAGCTGTCAGAAGTGGGATTTGAACCCACGCCTCCAGGGGAAACTGCGACTTGAACGCAGCACCTTAGACCGCTCTGTAAATTGTCCGTCAAGTGGAAATTTCCTGATGCATCATGATACAGTACATTAAATACGGATCAACTTTTGCCACAATGCCGTCTCAGTGAGGTGCTGTGTAGGCCAGGAAACAAAGTCAAGATTTTCATATACCAAGATCAGACGATTATTCAGCAGTTGATCGGGTGCATTTTCGTACGCCCATTCCATTTAAAATGAGGTTCCACCGAGATTTGAACTCAGATCGCTGGATTCAGAGTCCAGAGTGCTAACCATTACACCATGGAACCACTACACAGTTGGGGTAGGCAGTTTCACATGATATCACCATGTATGTTATCTATGCAGAGAAAATGACATAAAAGGCATTGGAAAGCTGTCGAGGGAGGGGGTTTCCAAAGCTATTCGACCATGTGACAAGTACTTCTGATGGAGAATACTGGCCCCTTCATTCTGAGGACTGTAGACTCTAAATGCAGCAATCTGAGTTCACCCTTTCAGTGAAACCTCATTTCTATGAGTACAAGACAGAATTCAAAGTGTGCATCCATAATGTAACACAAAACCATTCGCCTCCTTCTGACCCTGTCACTACTGTCAATTTTCGACTTACAGATAGTTCAGGTGGATTGTTCCACATCATGGCCGAGCGCCCCCTCGGTTGTTTCAGGTCTCCCTGCTACCTGAAACAACATGCCCCCACCAACGCAGACCCTTGTGTTGTTTTCAGTCTGAATGCCCGCAAGGCCTTTTACCAGTAATCCTACTTAAAATGACATTGGGATTGTTGGATTCAGAGTCCAGAGTGCTAACCTCGGTTGTTTCAGGTCTCCCTGCTACAACATGCCCCCACCAACGCTTTTACCAGTAATCCTACTTAAAATGACATTGGGATTGTTGGATTCAGAGTCCAGAGTGCTAACCATTACACCATGGAACCTCTACACAGCTTGTCCAGACTGTTGTGGAACAGAAGCTGAGATAGCTGCTATTCATTGTGAATGGGACCTGGCGTTGCTAGAGGTTCACAAGAGGTACTTTAAACCTGTAGTGCACTGCTAACACAGTTTTTTTTTTCCATACGCTGGTCGACAAACACTCACATTACGGCTGACTTTTCTTTCCCAATATCATTTTACAGACGATTCCAGTCAAAATGCAGCTGTCAGAAGTGGGATTTGAATCCACGCATCCAGGGGAGACTGAACCATTCGCCTCCTTCTGACCCTGTCACTACTGCCAATTTTCGAATTACAGATAGTTCAGGTGGATTGTTCCACATCATGGCCGAGTGCCACCTCGGTTGTTTCAGGTCTCCCTGCTACCTGAAACAACATGCCCCCACCAACGCTTTTACCAGTAATCCTACTTAAAATGACATTGGGATTGTTGGATTCAGAGTCCAGAGTGCTAACCATTACACCATGGAACCTCTACACAGCTTGTCCAGACTGTTGTGGAACAGAAGCTGAGATAGCTGCTATTCATTGTGAATGGGACCTGGCGTTGCTAGAGGTTCACAAGAGGTACTTTAAACCTGTAGTGCACTGCTAACACAGTTTTTTTTTTTTCTTCCATACGCTGGTCCACAAACACATTACGGCTGACTTTTCTTTCCCAATATCATTTTACAGACGATTCCAGTGAAAATGCAGCTGTCAGAAGTGGGATTTGAACCCACGCCTCCAGGGGAGACTGCGACCTGAACGCAGCACCTTAGACGGCTCTGTAAATTGTCCGTCAAGTGGAAATTTCCTGATGCATCATGATACAGTACATTAAATACGGATCAACTTTTGCCACAATGCCGTCTCAGTGAGGTGCTGTGTAGGCCAGGAAACAAAGTCAAGATTTTCATATACCAAGATCAGACGATTATTCAGCAGTTGATCGGGTGCATTTTCGTACGCCCATTCCATTTAAAATGAGGTTCCACCGAGATTTGAACTCAGATCGCTGGATTCAGAGTCCAGAGTGCTAACCATTACACCACGGAACCACTACACAGTGAGGTAGGCAGTTTCACATGATATCACCATGTATGTTATCTATGCAGAGAAAATGACATAAAAGGCATTGGAAAGCTGTCGAGGGAGGGGGTTTCCAAAGCTATTCGACCATGTGACAAGTACTTCTGATGGAGAATACTGGCCCCTTCAGTCTGAGGACTGTAGACTCTAAATGCAGCAATCTGAGTTCACCCTTTCAGTGAAACCTCATTTCTATGAGTACAAGACAGAATTCAAAGTGTGCATCCATAATGTAACACAAAACCATTCGCCTCCTTCTGACCCTGTCACTACTGTCAATTTTCGAATTACAGATAGTTCAGGTGGATTGTTCCACATCATGGCCGAGTGCCACCTCGGATGTTTCAGGTCTCCCTGCTACCTGAAACAACATGCCCCCACCAACGCTTTTACCAGTAATCCTACTTAAAATGACATTGGGATTGTTGGATTCACTTTAAACCTGTAGTGCACTGCTAACACAGTTTTTTTTTTTCCATACGCTGGTCCACAAACACTCACATTACGGCTGACTTTTCTTTCCCAATATCATTTTACAGACGATTCCAGTCAAAATGCAGCTGTCAGAAGTGGGATTCGAACCCACGCCTCCAGGGGAGACTGAATCATTCGCCTCCTTCTGACCCTGTCACTACTGCCAGTTTTCGAATTACAGATAATTCAGGTGGATTGTTCCACATCATGGCCGAGTGCCACCTCGGTTGTTTCAGGTCTCCCTGCTACAACATGTCCCCACCAATGCCTTTACCAGTAATCCTACTTAAAATGACATTGGGATTGTTGGATTCAGAGTCCAGAGTGCTAACCTCGGTTGTTTCAGGTCTCCCTGCTACAACATGCCCCCACCAACGCTTTTACCAGTAATCCTACTTAAAATGACATTGGGATTGTTGGATTTAGAGTCCAGAGTGCTAACCATTACACCATGGACCCTCTACACAGCTTGTCCAGACTGTTGTGGAACAGAAGCTGAGATAGCTGCTATTCATTGTGAATGGGACCTGGCGTTGCTAGAGGTTCACAAGAGGTACTTTAAACCTGTAGTGCACTGCTAACACAGTTTTTTTTTTCCAAACGCTGGTCGACAAACACTCACATTACGGCTGACTTTTCTTTCCCAATATCATTTTACAGACGATTCCAGTCAAAATGCAGCTGTCAGAAGTGGGATTTGAATCCACGCCTCCAGGGGAGACTAAACCATTCGCCTCCTTGTGACCCTGTCACTACTGCCAATTTTCGAATTACAGATAGTTCAGGTGGATTGTTTCACATCATGGCCGAATGCCCCTTCGGTTGTTTCAGGTCTCCCTGCTACCTGAAACAACATGCCCCCACCAACGCTTTTACCAGTAATCCTACTTAAAATGACATTGGGATTGTTGGATTCAGAGTCCAGAGTGCTAACCATTACACCATGGAACCTATACACAGCTTGTCCAGACTGTTGTGGAACAGAAGCTGAGATAGCTGCTATTCATTGTGAATGGGACCTGGCGTTGCTAGAGGTTCACAAGAGGTACTTTAAACCTGTAGTGCACTGCTAACACAGTTTTTTTTTTTTCTTCCATACGCTGGTCCACAAACACATTACGGCTGACTTTTCTTTCCCAATATCATTTTACAGACGATTCCAGTCAAAATGCAGCTGTCAGAAGTGGGATTTGAATCCACGCCTCCAGGGGAGACTGAACCAGTCGCCTCCTTCTGACCCTGTCACTACTGCCAATTTTCGAATTACAGATAGTTCAGGTGGATTGTTCCACATCATGGCCGAGTGCCACCTCGGTTGTTTCAGGTCTCCCTGCTACCTGAAACAACATGCCCCCACCAACGCAGACCCTTGTGTTGTTTTCAGTCTGAATGCCCGCAAGGCCTTTTACCAGTAATCCTACTTAAAATGACATTGGGATTGTTGGATTCAGAGTCCAGAGTGCTAACCTCGGTTGTTTCAGGTCTCCCTGCTACAACATGCCCCCACCAACGCTTTTACCAGTAATCCTACTTAAAATGACATTGGGATTGTTGGATTCAGAGTCCAGAGTGCTCACCTCGGTTGTTTAAGGTCTCCCTGCTACAACATGTCCCCACCAATGCCTTTACCAGTAATCCTACTTAAAATGACATTGGGATTGTTGGATTCAGAGTCCAGAGTGCTAACCATTACACCATGGAACCTCTACACAGCTTGTCCAGACTGTTGTGGAACAGAAGCTGAGATAGCTGCTATTCATTGTGAATGGGACCTGGCGTTGCTAGAGGTTCACAAGAGGTACTTTAAACCTGTAGTGCACTGCTAACACAGTTTTTTTTTCCATACGCTGGTCGACAAACACTCACATTACGGCTGACTTTTCTTTCCCAATATCATTTTACAGACGATTCCAGTCAAAATGCAGCTGTCAGAAGTGGGATTTGAATCCACGCCTCCAGGGGAGACTGAACCATTCGCCTCCTTCTGACCCTGTCACTACTGCCAATTTTCGAATTACAGATAGTTCAGGTGGATTGTTCCACATCATGGCCGAGTGACACCTCGGTTGTTTCAGGTCTCCCTGCTACCTGAAACAACATGCCCCCACCAACGCTTTTACCAGTAATCCTACTTAAAATGACATTGGGATTGTTGGATTCAGAGTCCAGAGTGCTAACCATTACACCATGGAACCTCTACACAGCTCGTCCAGACTGTTGTGGAACAGAAGCTGAGATAGCTGCTATTCATTGTGAATGGGACCTGGCGTTGCTAGAGGTTCACAAGAGGTACTTTAAACCTGTAGTGCACTGCTAACACAGTTTTTTTTTTTCTTCCATACGCTGGTCCACAAACACATTACGGCTGACTTTTCTTTCCCAATATCATTTTACAGACGATTCCAGTGAAAATGCAGCTGTCAGAAGTGGGATTTGAGCCCACGCCTCCAGGGGAGACTGCGAACTGAACGCAGCACCTTAGACCGCTCTGTAAATTGTCCGTCAAGTGGAAATTTCCTGATGCATCATGATACAGTACATTAAATACGGATCAACTTTTGCCACAATGCCGTCTCAGTGACGTCCTGTGTAGGCCAGGAAACAAAGTCAAGATTTTCATATACCAAGATCAGACGATTATTCAGCAGTTGATCGGGTGCATTTTCGTACGCCCATTCCATTTAAAATCAGGGTCCACCGAGATTTGAACTCAGATCGCTGGATTCAGAGTCCAGAGTGCTAACCATTACACCATGGAACCACTACGCAGTTGGGGTAGGCAGTTTCACATGATATCACCATGTATGTTATCTATGCAGAGAAAATGACATAAAAGGCATTGGAAAGCTGTCGAGGGAGGGTGTTTCCAAAGCTATTCGACCATGTGACAAGTACTTCTGATGGAGAATACTGGCCCCTTCATTCTGAGGACTGTAGACTCTAAATGCAGCAATCTGAGTTCACCCTTTCAGTGAAACCTCATTTCTATGAGTACAAGACAGAATTCAAAGTGTGCATCCATAATGTAACACAAAACCATTCGCCTCCTTCTGACCCTGTCACTACTGTCAATTTTCGAATTACAGATAGTTCAGGTGGATTGTTCCACATCATGGCCGAGTGCCCCCTCGGTTGTTTCAGGTCTCCCTGCTACCTGAAACAACATGCCCCCACCAACGCAGACCCTTGTGTTGTTTTCAGTCTGAATGCCCGCAAGGCCTTTTACCAGTAATCCTACTTAAAATGACATTGGGATTGTTGGATTCAGAGTCCAGAGTGCTAACCTCGGTTGTTTCAGGTCTCCCTGCTACAACATGCCCCCACCAACGCTTTTACCAGTAATCCTACTTAAAATGACATTGGGATTGTTGGATTCAGAGTCCAGAGTGCTAACCTCGGTTGTTTAAGGTCTCCCTGCTACCTGAAACAACATGCCCCCACCAACGCTTTTACCAGTAATCCTACTTAAAATGACATTGGGATTGTTGGATTCAGAGTCCAGAGTGCTAACCATTACACAGCTTGTCCAGACTGTTGTGGAACAGAAGCTGAGATAGCTGCTATTCATTGTGAATGGGACCTGGCGTTGCTAGAGGTTCACAAGAGGTACTTTAAACCTGTAGTGCACTGCTAACACAGTTTTTTTTTCTTCCATACGCTGGTCCACAAACACATTACGGCTGACTTTTCTTTCCCAATATCATTTTACAGACGATTCCAGTGAAAATGCAGCTGTCAGAAGTGGGATTCGAACCCACGCCTCCAGGGGAGACTGCGATCTGACCCTGTCACTACTGTCAATTTTCGAATTACAGATAGTTCACGTGGATTGTTCCACATCATGGCCGAGTGCCCCCTCGGTTGTTTCAGGTCTCCCTGCTACCTGAAACAACATGCCCCCACCAATGCAGACCCTTGTGTTGTTTTCAGTCTGAATGCCCGCAAGGCCTTTTACCAGTAATCCTACTTAAAATGACATTGGGATTGTTGGATTCAGAGTCCAGAGTGCTAACCATTACACCATAATGTAACACAAAACCATTCGCCTCCTCCTGACCCTGTCACTACTGCCAATTTTCGAATTACAGATAGTTCAGGTGGATTGTTCCACATCATGGCCGAGTGCCACCTCGGTTGTTTCAGGTCTCCCTGCTACCTGAAACAACATGCCCCCACCAACGCAGACCCTTGTGTTGTTTTCAGTCTGAATGCCCGCAAGGCCTTTTACCAGTAATCCTACTTAAAATGACATTGGGATTGTTGGATTCAGAGTCCAGAGTGCTAACCATTACACCATGGAACCTCTACACAGCTTTTCCAGACTGTTGTGGAACAGAAGCTGAGATAGCTGCTATTCATTGTGAATGGGACCTGGCGTTGCTAGAGGTTCACAAGAGGTACTTTAAACCTGTAGTGCACTGCTAACACAGTTTTTTTTTCCATACGCTGGTCGACAAACACTCACATTACGGCTGACTTTTCTTTCCCAATATCATTTTACAGACGATTCCAGTCAAAATGCAGCTGTCAGAAGTGGGATTTGAATCCACGCCTCCAGGGGAGACTGAACCATTCGCCTCCTTCTGACCCTGTCACTACTGTCAATTTTCGAATTACAAATAGTTCAGGTGGATTGTTCCACATCATGGCCGAGTGCCCCCTCGGTTGTTTCAGGTCTCCCTGCTACCTGAAACAACATGCCCCCACCAACGCTTTTACCAGTAATCCTACTTAAAATGACAGTGGGATTGTTGGATTCAGAGTCCAGAGTGCTAACCATTACACCATGGAACCTCTACACAGCTCGTCCAGACTGTTGTGGAACAGAAGCTGAGATAGCTGCTATTCATTGTGAATGGGA
>VMKM01003910.1:0-15000 GCA_008360985.2 Macquaria ambigua | reverse complement strand
CCATGTGACAAGTACTTCTGATGGAGAATACTGGCCCCTTCATTCAGAGACTGTAGACTCTAAATGCAGCAATCTGAGTTCACCCTTTCAGTGAAACCTCATTTCTATGAGTACAAGACAGAATTCAAAGTGTGCATCCATAATGTAACACAAAACCATTCGCCTCCTTCTGACCCTGTCACTACTGTCAATTTTCGACTTACAGATAGTTCAGGTGGATTGTTCAAAATCATGACCGAGTGCCCCCTCGGTTGTTTCAGGTCTCCCTGCTACCTGAAACAACATGCCCCCACCAACGCAGACCCTTGTGTTGTTTTCAGTCTGAATGCCCGCAAGGCCTTTTACCAGTAATCCTACTTAAAATGACATTGGGATTGTTGGATTCAGAGTCCAGAGTGCTAACCTAGGTTGTTTCAGGTCTCCCTGCTACAACATGCCCCCACCAACGCTTTTACCAGTAATCCTACTTAAAATGACATTGGGATTGTTGGATTCAGAGTCCAGAGTGCTAACCTCGGTTGTTTCAGGTCTCCCTGCTACAACATGCCCCCACCAACGCTTTTACCAGTAATTCTACTTAAAATGACATTGGGATTGTTGGATTCAGAGTCCAGAGTGCTAACCTCGGTTGTTTAAGGTCTCCCTGCTACAACATGTCCCCACCAATGCCTTTACCAGTAATCCTACTTAAAATGACATTGGGATTGTTGGATTCAGACTCCAGAGTGCTAACCATTACACCATGGAACCTCTACACAGCTTGTCCAGACTGTTGTGGAACAGAAGCTGAGATAGCTGCTATTCATTGTGAATGGGACCTGGCGTTGCTAGAGGTTCACAAGAGGTACTTTAAACCTGTAGTGCACTGCTAACAAAGTTTTTTTTTTTTCCATACGCTGGTCCACAAACACTCACATTACGGCTGACTTTTCTTTCCCAATATCATTTTACAGACGATTCCAGTCAAAATGCAGCTGTCAGAAGTGGGATTTGAACCCACGCCTCCAGGGGAGACTGCGAACTGAACGCTCTGTAAATTGTCCGTCAAGTGGAAATTTCCTGATGCATCATGATACAGTACATTAAATACGGATCAACTTTTGCCACAATGCCGTCTCAGTGAGGTGCTGTGTAGGCCAGGAAACAAAGTCAAGATTTTCATATACGATTATTCAGCAGTTGATCGGGTGCATTTTCGTACGCCCATTCCATTTAAAATCAGGTTCCACCGAGATTTGAACTCAGATCGCTGGATTCAGAGTCCAGAGTGCTAACCATTACACCATGGAACCACTACGCAGTTGGGGTAGGCAGTTTCACATGATATCACCATGTATGTTATCTATGCAGAGAAAATGACATAAAAGGCATTGGAAAGCTGTCGAGGGAGGGGGTTTCCAAAGCTATTCGACCATGTGACAAGTACTTCTGATGGAGAATACTGGCCCCTTCATTCTGAGGACTGTAGACTCTAAATGCAGCAATCTGAGTTCACCCTTTCAGTGAAACCTCATTTCTATGAGTACAAGACAGAATTCAAAGTGTGCATCCATAATGTAACACAAAACCATTCGCCTCCTTCTGACCCTGTCACTACTGTCAATTTTCGACTTACAGATAGTTCAGGTGGATTGTTCCACATCATGACCGAGTGCCCCCTCGGTTGTTTCAGGTCTCCCTGCTACCTGAAACAACATGCCCCCACCAACGCAGACCCTTGTGTTGTTTTCAGTCTGAATGCCCGCAAGGCCTTTTACCAGTAATCCTACTTAAAATGACATTGGGATTGTTGGATTCAGAGTCCAGAGTGCTAACCTCGGTTGTTTCAGGTCTCCCTGCTACAACATGCCCCCACCAACGCTTTTACCAGTAATTCTACTTAAAATGACATTGGGATTGTTGGATTCAGAGTCCAGAGTGCTAACCTCGGTTGTTTAAGGTCTCCCTGCTACAACATGTCCCCACCAATGCCTTTACCAGTAATCCTACTTAAAATGACATTGGGATTGTTGGATTTAGAGTCCAGAGTGCTAACCATTACACCATGGAACCTCTACACAGCTTGTCCAGACTGTTGTGGAACAGAAGGTTAGATAGTTGCTATTCATTGTGAATGGGACCTGGCGTTGCTAGAGGTTCACAAGAGGTACTTTAAACCTGTAGTGCACTGCTAACACAGTTTTTTTTTTTCCATACGCCGGTCCACAAACACTCACATTATGGCTGACTTTTCTTTCCCAATATCATTTTACAGACGATTCCAGTGAAAATGCAGCTGTCAGAAGTGGGATTTGAACCCACGCCTCCAGGGGAGACTGCGAACTTAGACTGCTCTGTAAATTGTCCGTCAAGTGGAAATTTCCTGATGCATCATGATACAGTACATTAAATACGGATCAACTTTTGCCACAATGCCGTCTGAGTGAGGTGCTGTGTAGGCCAGGAAGCAAAGTCAAGATTTTCATATACCAAGATCAGACGATTATTCAGCAGTTGATCAGGTGCATTTTCGTACGCCCATTCCATTTAAAATCAGGTTCCACCGAGATTTGAACTCAGATCACTGGATTCAGAGTCCAGAGTGCTAACCATTATACCATGGAACCACTACACAGTTGGGGTAGGCAGTTTCACATGATATCACCATGTATGTTATCTATGCAGAGAAAATGACATAAAAGGCATTGGAAAGCTGTCGAGGGAGGGGGTTTCCAAAGCTATTCGACCATGTTACAAGTACTTCTGATGGAGAATACTGGCCCCTTCATTCTGAGGACTGTAGACTCTAAATGCAGCAATCTGAGTTCACCCTTTCAGTGAAACCTCATTTCTATGAGTACAAGACAGAATTCAAAGTGTGCATCCATAATGTAACACAAAACCATTCGCCTCCTTCTGACCCTGTCACTACTGTCAATTTTCGACTTATAGATAGTTCAGGTGGATTGTTCCACATCATGGCCGAGCGCCCCCTCGGTTGTTTCAGGTCTCCCTGCTACCTGAAACAACATGCCCCCACCAACGCAGACCCTTGTGTTGTTTTCAGTCTGAATCCGCAAGGCCTTTTACCAGTAATCCTACTTAAAATGACATTGGGATTGTTGGATTCAGAGTCCAGAGTGCTAACCTCGGTTGTTTCAGGTCTCCCTGCTACAACATGCCCCCACCAACGCTTTTACCAGTAATCCTACTTAAAATGACATTGGGATTGTTGGATTCAGAGTCCAGAGTGCTAACCTCAGTTGTTTAAGGTCTCCCTGCTACAACATGTCCCCACCAATGCCTTTACCAGTAATCCTACTTAAAATGACATTGGGATTGTTGGATTCAGAGTCCAGAGTGCTAACCATTACACCATGGAACCTCTACACAGTTTGTCCAGACTGTTGTGGAACAGAAGCTGAGATAGCTGCTATTCATTGTGAATGGGACCTGGCGTTGCTAGAGGTTCACAAGAGGTACTTTAAACCTGTAGTGCACTGCTAACACAGTTTTTTTTTTCCATACGCTGGTCGACAAACACTCACATTACGGCTGACTTTTCTTTCCCAATATCCTTTTACAGACGATTCCAGTCAAAATGCAGCTGTCAGAAGTGGGATTTGAATCCACGCCTCCAGGGGAGACTAAACCATTCGCCTCCTTGTGACCCTGTCACTACTGCCAATTTTCGAATTACAGATAGTTCAGGTGGATTGTTCCACATCATGGCCGAATGCCCCTTCGGTTGTTTCAGGTCTCCCTGCTACCTGAAACAACATGCCCCCACCAACGCTTTTACCAGTAATCCTACTTAAAATGACATTGGGATTGTTGGATTCAGAGTCCAGAGTGCTAACCTCGGTTGTTTCAGGTCTCCCTGCTACAACATGCCCCCACCAACGCTTTTACCAGTAATCCTACTTAAAATGACATTGGGATTGTTGGATTCAGAGTCCAGAGTGCTAACCTCGGTTGTTTACAGGTCTCCCTGCTACAACATGTCCCCACCAATGCCTTTACCAGTAATCCTACTTAAAATGACATTGTGATTGTTGGATTCAGAGTCCAGAGTGCTAACCATTACACCATGGAACCTCTACACAGCTTGTCCAGACTGTTGTGGAACAGAAGCTGAGATAGCTGCTATTCATTGTGAATGGGACCTGGCGTTGCTAGAGGTTCACAAGAGGTACTTTAAACCTGTAATTTTCTTCTTTGGTTTTTTTTTTTTTTTCCATACGCTGGTCGACAAACACTCACATTACGGCTGACTTTTCTTTCCCAATATCATTTTACAGACGATTCCATTCAAAATGCAGCTGTCAGAAGTGGGATTTGAATCCACGCCTCCAGGGGAGACTGAACCATTCGCCTCCTTCTGACCCTGTCACTACTGCCAATTTTCGAATTACAGATAGTTCAGGTGGAGTGTTCCACATCATGGCCGAGTGCCACCTCGGTTGTTTCAGGTCTCCCTGCTACCTGAAACAACATGCCCCCACCAACGCTTTTACCAGTAATCCTACTTAAAATGACATTGGGATTGTTGGATTCAGAGTCCAGAGTGCTAACCTCGGTTGTTTCAGGTCTCCCTGCTACAACATGCCCCCACCAACGCTTATACCAGTAATCCTACTTAAAATGACATTGGGATTGTTGGATTCAGAGTCCAGAGTGCTAACCTCGGTTGTTTAAGGTCTCCCTGCTACAACATGTCCCCACCAATGCATTTACCAGTAATCCTACTTAAAATGACATTGGGATTGTTGGATTCAGAGTCCAGAGTGCTAACCATTACACCATGGAACCTCTACACAGCTTGTCCAGACTGTTGTGGAACAGAAGCTGAGATAGCTGCTATTCATTGTGTATGGGACCTGGCGTTGCTAGAGGTTCACAAGAGGTACTTTAAACCTGTAGTGCACTGCTAACACAGTTTTTTTTTTCCATACGCTGGTCGACAAACACTCACATTACGGCTGACTTTTCTTTCCCAATATCATTTTACAGACGATTCCAGTCAAAATGCAGCTGTCAGAAGTGGGATTTGAACCCACGCCTCCAGGGGAGACTGAACCATTCGCCTCCTTCTGACCCTGTCACTACTGCCAATTTTCGAATTACAGATAGTTCAGGTGGATTGTTCCACATCATGGCCGAGTGCCACCTCGGTTGTTTCAGGTCTCCCTGCTACCTGAAACAACATGCCCCCACCAACGCTTTTACCAGTAATCCTACTTAAAATGACATTGGGATTGTTGGATTCAGAGTCCAGAGTGCTAACCATTACACCATGGAACCTCTACACAGCTTGTCCAGACTGTTGTGGAACAGAAGCTGAGATAGCTGCTATTCATTGTGAATGGGACCTGGCGTTGCTAGAGGTTCACAAGAGGTACTGTAAACCTGTAGTGCACTGCTAACACAGTTTTTTTTTTCCATACGCTGGTCGACAAACACTCACATTACGGCTGACTTTTCTTTCCCAATATCATTTTACAGACGATTCCAGTCAAAATGCAGCTGTCAGAAGTGGGATTTGAATCCACGCCTCCAGGGGAGACTGAACCATTCGCCTCCTTCTGACCCTGTCACTACTGCCAATTTTCGAATTACAGATAGTTCAGGTGGATTGTTCCACATCATGGCCGAGTGCCACCTCGGTTGTTTCAGGTCTCCCTGCTACCTGAAACAACATGCCCCCACCAACGCTTTTACCAGTAATCCTACTTAAAATGACATTGGGATTGTTGGATTCAGAGTCCAGAGTGCTAACCATTACACCATGGAACCTCTACACAGCTTGTCCAGACTGTTGTGGAACAGAAGCTGAGATAGCTGCTATTCATTGTGAATGGGACCTGGCGTTGCTAGAGGTTCACAAGAGGTACTTTAAACCTGTAGTGCACTGCTAACACAGTTTTTTTTTTTCCATACGCTGGTCGACAAACACTCACATTACGACTGACTTTTCTTTCCCAATATCATTTTACAGACGATTCCAGTCAAAATGCAGCTGTCAGAAGTGGGATTTGAATCCACGCCTCCAGGGGAGACTGAACCATTCGCCTCCTTCTGACCCTGTCACTACTGCCAATTTTCGAATTACAGATAGTTCAGGTGGATTGTTCCACATCATGGCCGAGTGCCACCTCGGTTGTTTCAGGTCTCCCTGCTACCTGAAACAACATGCCCCCACCAACGCTTTTACCAGTAATCCTACTTAAAATGACATTGGGATTGTTGGATTCAGAGTCCAGAGTGCTAACCATTACACCATGGAACCTCTACACAGCTTGTCCAGACTGTTGTGGAACAGAAGCTGAGATAGCTGCTATTCAGTGTGAATGGGACCTGGCGTTGCTAGAGGTTCACAAGAGGTACTTTAAACCTGTAGTGCACTGCTAACACAGTTTTTTTTTTTCTTCCATACGCTGGTCCACAAACACATTACGGCTGACTTTTCTTTCCCAATATCATTTTACAGACGATTCCAGTGAAAATGCAGCTGTCAGAAGTGGGATTCGAACCCACGCCTCCAGGGGAGACTGCGAACTGAACGCAGCACCTTAGACAGCTCTGTAAATTGTCCGTTAAGTGGAAATTTCCTGATGCATCATGATACAGTACATTAAATACGGATCAACTTTTGCCACAATGCCGTCTCAGTGAGGTGCTGTGTAGGCCAGGAAACAAAGTCAAGATTTTCATATACCAAGATCAGACGATTATTCAGCAGTTGATCGGGTGCATTTTCGTACGCCCATTCCATTTAAAATCAGGTTCCACCGAGATTTGAACTCAGATCGCTGGATTCAGAGTCCAGAGTGCTAACCATTACACCATGGAACCACTACGCAGTTGGGGTAGGCAGTTTCACATGATATCACCATGTATGTTATCTATGCAGAGAAAATGACATAAAAGGCATTGGAAAGCTGTCGAGGGAGGGGGTTTCCAAAGCTATTCGACCATGTGACAAGTACTTCTGATGGAGAATACTGGCCCCTTCATTCTGAGGACTGTAGACTCTAAATGCAGCAATCTGAGTTCACCCTTTCAGTGAAACCTCATTTCTATGAGTACAAGACAGAATTCAAAGTGTGCATCCATAATGTAACACAAAACCATTCGCCTCCTTCTGACCCTGTCACTACTGTCAATTTTCGAATTACAGATAGTTCAGGTGGATTGTTCCACATCATGGCCGAGTTCCCCCTCGGTTGTTTCAGGTCTCCCTGCTACCTGAAACAACATGCCCCCACCAATGCAGACCCTTGTGTTGTTTTCAGTCTGAATGCCCGCAAGGCCTTTTACCAGTAATCCTACTTAAAATTACATTGGGATTGTTGGATTCAGAGTCCAGAGTGCTAACCTCGGTTGTTTCAGGTCTCCCTGCTACAACATGCCCCCCCCAACGCTTTTACCAGTAATCCTACTTAAAATGACATTGGGATTGTTGGATTCAGAGTCCAGAGTGCTAACCATTACACCATGGAACCTCTACACAGCTTGTCCAGACTGTTGTGGAACAGAAGCTGAGATAGCTGCTATTCATTGTGTATGGGACCTGGCGTTGCTAGAGGTTCACAAGAGGTACTTTAAACCTGTAGTGCACTGCTAACACAGTTTTTTTTTTTCTTCCATACGCTGGTCCACAAACACATTACGGCTGACTTTTCTTTCCCAATATCATTTTACAGACGATTCCAGTGAAAATGCAGCTGTCAGAAGTGGGATTTGAGCCCACGCCTCCAGGGGAGACTGCGAACTGAACGCAGCACCTTAGACCGCTCTGTAAATTGTCCGTCAAGTGGAAATTTCCTGATGCATCATGATACAGTACATTAAATACAGATCAACTTTTGCCACAATGCCGTCTCAGTGAGGTGCTGTGTAGGCCAGGAAACAAAGTCAAGATTTTCATATACCAAGATCAGACGATTATTCAGCAGTTGATCGGGTGCATTTTCGTATGCCCATTCCATTTAAAATCAGGTTCCACCGAGATTTGAACTCAGATCGCTGGATTCAGAGTCCAGAGTGCTAACCATTACACCATGGAACCACTACGCAGTTGGGGTAGGCAGTTTCACATGATATCACCATGTATGTTATCTATGCAGAGAAAATGACATAAAAGGCATTGGAAAGCTGTCGAGGGAGGGGGTTTCCAAAGCTATTCGACCATGTGACAAGTACTTCTGATGGAGAATACTGGCCCCTTCATTCTGAGGACTGTAGACTCTAAATGCAGCAATCTGAGTTCACCCTTTCAGTGAAACCTCATTTCTATGAGTACAAGACAGAATTCAAAGTGTGCATCCATAATGTAACACAAAACCATTCGCCTCCTTCTGACCCTGTCACTACTGTCAATTTTCGAATTACAGATAGTTCAGGTGGATTGTTCCACATCATGGCCGAGTCCCCCTCGGTTGTTTCAGGTCTCCCTGCTACCTGAAACAACATGCCCCCACCAACGCAGACCCTTGTGTTGTTTTCAGTCTGAATGCCCGCAAGGCCTTTTACCAGTAATCCTACTTAAAATGACATTGGGATTGTTGGATTCAGAGTCCAGAGTGCTCACCTCGGTTGTTTCAGGTCTCCCTGCTACAACATGCCCCCACCAACGCTTTTACCAGTAATCCTACTTAAAATGACATTGGGATTGTTGGATTCAGAGTCCAGAGTGCTAACCTCGGTTGTTTCAGGTCTCCCTGCTACCTGAAACAACATGCCCCCACCAACGCTTTTACCAGTAATCCTACTTAAAATGACATTGGGATTGTTGGATTCAGAGTCCAGAGTGCTAACCATTACACAGCTTGTCCAGACTGTTGTGGAACAGAAGCTGAGATAGCTGCTATTCATTGTGAATGGGACCTGGCGTTGCTAGAGGTTCACAAGAGGTACTTTAAACCTGTAGTGCACTGCTAACACAGTTTTTTTTTTTCTTCCATACACTGGTCCACAAAGACATTACGGCTGACTTTTCTTTCCCAATATCATTTTACAGACGATTCCAGTGAAAATGCAGCTGTCAGAAGTGGGATTCGAACCCACGCCTCCAGGGGAGACTGCGATCTGACCCTGTCACTACTGTCAATTTTCGAATTACAGATAGTTCACGTGGATTGTTCCACATCATGGCTGAGTGCCCCCTCGGTTGTTTCAGGTCTCCCTGCTACCTGAAACAACATGCCCCCACCAATGCAGACCCTTGTGTTGTTTTCAGTCTGAATGCCCGCAAGGCCTTTTACCAGTAATCCTACTTAAAATGACATTGGGATTGTTGGATTCAGAGTCCAGAGTGCTAACCTCGGTTGTTTCAGGTCTCCCTGCTACAACATGCCCCCACCAACGCCTTTACCAGTAATCCTACTTAAAATGACATTGGGATTGTTGGATTCAGAGTCCAGAGTGCTAACCTCGGTTGTTTAAGGTCTCCCTGCTACAACATGTCCCCACCAATGCCTTTACCAGTAATCCTACTTAAAATGACATTGGGATTGTTGGATTTAGAGTCCAGAGTGCTAACCATTACACCATGGAACCTCTACACAGCTTGTCCAGACTGTTGTGGAACAGAAGGTGAGATAGTTGCTATTCATTGTGAATGGGACCTGGCGTTGCTAGAGGTTCACAAGAGGTACTTTAAACCTGTAGTGCACTGCTAACAAAGTTTTTTTTTTTTTCCATACGCTGGTCCACAAACACTCACATTACGGCTGACTTTTCTTTCCCAATATCATTTTACAGACGATTCCAGTCAAAATGCAGCTGTCAGAAGTGGGATTCGAACCCACGCCTCCAGGGGAGACTGAATCATTCGCCTCCTTCTGACCCTGTCACTACTGCCAATTTTCGAATTACAGATAGTTCAGGTGGATTGTTCCACATCATGGCCGAGTGCCACCTCGGTTGTTTCAGGTCTCCCTGCTACAACATGTCCCCACCAATGCCTTTACCAGTAATCCTTCTTAAAATGACATTGGGATTGTTGGATTCAGAGTCCAGAGTGCTAACCTCGGTTGTTTCAGGTCTCCCTGCTACAATATGCCCCCACCAACGCTTTTACCAGTAATCCTACTTAAAATGACATTGGGATTGTTGGATTCAGAGTCCAGAGTGCTAACCATTACACCATGGAACCTCTACACAGCTTGTCCAGACTGTTGTGGAACAGAAGGTGAGATAGCTGCTATTCATTGTGAATGGGACCTGGCGTTGCTAGAGGTTCACAAGAGGTACTTTAAACCTGTAGTGCACTGCTAACACAGTTTTTTTTTTCCATACGCTGGTCGACAAACACTCACATTACGGCTGACTTTTCTTTCCCAATATCATTTTACAGACGATTCCAGTCAAAATGCAGCTGTCAGAAGTGGGATTTGAATCCACGCCTCCAAGGGAGACTGAACCATTCGCCTCCTTCTGACCCTGTCACTACTGCCAATTTTCGAATTACAGATAGTTCAGGTGGATTGTTCCACATCATGGCCGAGTGCCACCTCGGTTGTTTCAGGTCTCCCTGCTACCTGAAACAACATGCCCCCACCAACGGTTTTACCAGTAATCCTACTTAAAATGACATTGGGATTGGTGGATTCAGAGTCCAAGAGTGCTAACCATTACACCATGGAACCTCTACACAGCTTGTCCAGACTGTTGTGGAACAGAAGCTGAGATAGCTGCTATTCATTGTGAATGGGACCTGGCGTTGCTAGAGGTTCACAAGAGGTACTTTAAACCTGTAGTGCACTGCTAACACAGTTTTTTTTTTCCATACGCTGGTCGACAAACACTCACATTACGACTGACTTTTCTTTCCCAATATCATTTTACAGACGATTCCAGTCAAAATGCAGCTGTCAGAAGTGGGATTTGAATCCACGCCTCCAGGGGAGACTGAACCATTCGCCTCCTTCTGACCCTGTCACTACTGTCAATTTTCGAATTACAAATAGTTCAGGTGGATTGTTCCACATCATGGCCGAGTGCCCCCTCGGTTGTTTCAGGTCTCCCTGCTACCTGAAACAACATGCCCCCACCAACGCTTTTACCAGTAATCCTACTTAAAATGACATTGGGAGTGTTGGATTCAGAGTCCAGAGTGCTAACCATTACACCATGGAACCTCTACACAGCTTGTCCAGACTGTTGTGGAACAGAAGCTGAGATAGCTGCTATTCATTGTGAATGGGATCTGGCGTTGCTAGAGGTTCACAAGAGGTACTTTAAACCTGTAGTGCACTGCTAACACAGTTTTTTTTTTCTTCCATACGCTGGTCCACAAACACATTACGGCTGACTTTTCTTTCCCAATATCATTTTACAGACGATTCCAGTGAAAATGCAGCTGTCAGAAGTGGGATTCGAACCCACGCCTCCAGGGGAGACTGCGAACTGAACGCAGCACCTTAGACAGCTCTGTAAATTGTCCGTTAAGTGGAAATTTCCTGATGCATCATGATACAGTACATTAAATACGGATCAACTTTTGCCACAATGCCGTCTCAGTGAGGTGCTGTGTAGGCCAGGAAACAAAGTCAAGATTTTCATATACGATTATTCAGCAGTTGATCGGGTGCATTTTCGTACGCCCATTCCATTTAAAATCAGGTTCCACCGAGATTTGAACTCAGATCGCTGGATTCAGAGTCCAGAGTGCTAACCATTACACCATGGAACCACTACACAGTGAGGTAGGCAGTTTCACATGATATCACCATGTATGTTATCCATGTATGTTATCTATGCAGAGAAAATGACATAAAAGGCATTGGAAATCTGTCGAGGGAGGGGGTTTCCAAAGCTATTCGACCATGTGACAAGTACTTCTGATGGAGAATACTGGCCCCTTCATTCTGAGGACTGTAGACTCTAAATGCAGCAATCTGAGTTCACCCTTTCAGTGAAACCTCATTTCTATGAGTACAAGACAGAATTCAAAGTGTGCATCCATAATGTAACACAAAACCATTCGCCTCCTTCTGACCCTGTCACTACTGTCAATTTTCGAATTACAGATAGTTTAGGTGGATTGTTCCACATCATGGCCGAGTTCCCCCTCGGTTGTTTCAGGTCTCCCTGCTACCTGAAACAACATGCCCCCACCAATGCAGACCCTTGTGTTGTTTTCAGTCTGAATGCCCGCAAGGCCATTTACCAGTAATCCTACTTAAAATGACATTGGGATTGTTGGATTCAGAGTCCAGAGTGCTAACCTCGGTTGTTTCAGGTCTCCCTGCTACAACATGCCCCCACCAACGCTTTTACCAGTAATCCTACTTAAAATGACATTGGGATTGTTGGATTCAGAGTCCAGAGTGCTAACCTCGGTTGTTTCAGGTCTCCCTGCTACAACATGACCCCACCAACGCGTTTACCAGTAATCCTACTTAAAATGACATTGGGATTGTTGGATTCAGAGTCCAGAGTGCTAACCATTACACAGCTTGTCCAGACTGTTGTGGAACAGAAGCTGAGATAGCTGCTATTCATTGTGAATGGGACCTGGCGTTGCTAGAGGTTCACAAGAGGTACTTTAAACCACAGTTTTTTTTTTTCTTCCATACGCTGGTCCACAAAGACATTACGGCTGACTTTTCTTTCCCAATATCATTTTACAGACGATTCCAGTGAAAATGCAGCTGTCAGAAGTGGGATTCGAACCCACGCCTCCAGGGGAGACTGCGATCTGACCCTACTGCCAATTTTCGAATTACAGATAGTTCAGGTGGATTGTTCCACATCATGGCCGAGTGCCACCTCGGTTGTTTCAGGTCTCCCTGCTACAACATGTCCCCACCAATGACATTGGGATTGTTGGATTCAGAGTCCAGAGTGCTAACCTCGGTTGTTTCAGGTCTCCCTGCTACAATATGCCCCCACCAACGCTTTTACCAGTAATCCTACTTAAAATGACATTGGGATTGTTGGATTCAGAGTCCAGAGTGCTAACCATTACACCATGGAACCTCTACACAGCTTGTCCAGACTGTTGTGGAACAGAAGGTGAGATAGCTGCTATTCATTGTGAATGGGACCTGGCGTTGCTAGAGGTTCACAAGAGGTACTTTAAACCTGTAGTGCACTGCTAACACAGTTTTTTTTTTCCATACGCTGGTCGACAAACACTCACATTACGGCTGACTTTTCTTTCCCAATATCATTTTACAGACGATTCCAGTCAAAATGCAGCTGTCAGAAGTGGGATTTGAATCCACGCCTCCAGGGGAGACTGAACCATTCGCCTCCTTCTGACCCTGTCACTACTGCCAATTTTCGAATTACAGATAGTTCAGGTGGATTGTTCCACATCATGGCCGAGTGCCACCTCGGTTGTTTCAGGTCTCCCTGCTACCTGAAACAACATGCCCCCACCAACGGTTTTACCAGTAATCCTACTTAAAATGACATTGGGATTGGTGGATTCAGAGTCCAGAGTGCTAACCATTACACCATGGAACCTCTACACAGCTTGTCCAGTCTGTTGTGGAACAGAAGCTGAGATAGCTGCTATTCATTGTGAATGGGACCTGGCGTTGCTAGAGGTTCACAAGAGGTACTTTAAACCTGTAGTGCACTGCTAACACAGTTTTTTTTTTCCATACGCTGGTCGACAAACACTCACATTACGACTGACTTTTCTTTCCCAATATCATTTTACAGACGATTCCAGTCAAAATGCAGCTGTCAGAAGTGGGATTTGAATCCACGCCTCCAGGGGAGACTGAACCATTCGCCTCCTTCTGACCCTGTCACTACTGTCAATTTTCGAATTACAAATAGTTCAGGTGGATTGTTCCACATCATGGCCGAGTGCCCCCTCGGTTGTTTCAGGTCTCCCTGCTACCTGAAACAACATGCCCCCACCAACGCTTTTACCAGTAATCCTACTTAAAATGACATTGGGATTGTTGGATTCAGAGTCCAGAGTGCTAACCATTACACCATGGAACCTCTACACAGCTTGTCCAGACTGTTGTGGAACAGAAGCTGAGATAGCTGCTATTCATTGTGAATGGGACCTGGCGTTGCTAGAGGTTCACAAGAGGTACTTTAAACCTGTAGTGCACTGCTAACACAGTTTTTTTTTTTCTTCCATACGCTGGTCCACAAACACATTACGGCTGACTTTTCTTTCCCAATATCATTTTACAGACGATTCCAGTGAAAATGCAGCTGTCAGAAGTGGGATTCGAACCCACGCCTCCAGGGGAGACTGCGAACTGAACGCAGCACCTTAGACAGCTCTGTAAATTGTCCGTTAAGTGGAAATTTCCTGATGCATCATGATACAGTACATTAAATACGGATCAACTTTTGCCACAATGCCGTCTCAGTGAGGTGCTGTGTAGGCCAGGAAACAAAGTCAAGATTTTCATATACCAAGATCAGACGATTATTCAGCAGTTGATCGGGTGCATTTTCGTACGCCCATTCCATTTAAAATCAGGTTCCACCGAGATTTGAACTCAGATCGCTGGATTCAGAGTCCAGAGTGCTAACCATTACACCATGGAACCACTACGCAGTTGGGGTAGGCAGTTTCACATGATATCACCATGTATGTTATCTATGCAGAGAAAATGACATAAAAGGCATTGGAAAGCTGTCGAGGGAGGGGGTTTCCAAAGCTATTCGACCATGTGACAAGTACTTCTGATGGAGAATACTGGCCCCTTCATTCTGAGGACTGTAGACTCTAAATGCAGCAATCTGAGTTCACCCTTTCAGTGAAACCTCATTTCTATGAGTACAAGACAGAATTCAAAGTGTGCATCCATAATGTAACACAAAACCATTCGCCTCCTTCTGACCCTGTCACTACTGTCAATTTTCGAATTACAGATAGTTCAGGTGGATTGTTCCACATCATGGCCGAGTTCCCCCTCGGTTGTTTCAGGTCTCCCTGCTACCTGAAACAACATGCCCCCACCAATGCAGACCCTTGTGTTGTTTTCAGTCTGAATGCCCGCAAGGCCTTTTACCAGTAATCCTACTTAAAAT
>VMKM01003909.1:0-26255 GCA_008360985.2 Macquaria ambigua | reverse complement strand
ATATATATATATATATATATACACATATATATATATATATATACATACATATATATATATATACATACATATATATATATATACATATAAAAATACATATATAAATACATATATACATATATATATAAATACATATAAAAAAAAAAAATATATATATATATATGTATATATACCGCCCAAAAGAACCAAACCAACACAAAACTAAACTGGCCTTCGCTCCCGGGAGCCGTTCCGCTAAGATATGTGGTGGAAATCTGAAAATAAAGAGTCACCAAAGTCTTTGGAGTATTTATTAAGCTTTCTGCAGAAAGGACCCACTGATGTGCACTCAACGGGTGCCACAGTCAAGAGGGTGAAAAGAAGTGTGGTTACATTGTCTTTATAGAGAAATCTTACATTTGAAGGTTGGGCTATCTACTGTTTACAGCAGCTGCATGCAGGTTCACCTCAGTTGCCCACACACTGTATCCTCCCAAGGAAGAAACAATTCGCCAGTCAGATAAGCAGTTTCAAGGACTAGGATAACACAGGAGAGAGTCTCACAGTCTCCCATTGTCTCTGGGAGAAAGATCAGCTACAGACAGATACAGAGCAAATTTCCATTGCATCTCCCCCCTTTTTGTCATTTTTGACAATCAAATATATACAGACCCTAAGAAAATGTTTTCAAACATATCACACCAGCAGGTTTAAGATACATCATCATATATCAGAGGGCATGAAAGCAAATGCTGTTTTTGCGGGCATAGACACCCCTAAAAGGATGCCATAGTGGTCTGCAGTCCATTGTTGTCCAGCGGTGGTGACTCGTGGTCACTCGTTAGCAATGTATGTCCCTGGAGCGTGTATGTGCAATGTGTTTTTCACCTGGTGCAGATAGGGCAGCGCTTGGCTTACACCTCTATCTTTGTTGGTCAACGCAGTCCCACTTCAATTACTGTGTGTACTGTGGGTGAAAAATCATCAATTTGGAATTTTCTTACAGTGGTTTTCTTACAGTGGTTTGCGTGAATCCACGTGGCTCTTTCAGCGACCTTCACAGCTGTCTGGGTGGTCAGCAACACCTGGTAGGGTCCCTGCCACTGTCTCTGCCTCCAGCTCTTCCTTCTGAGGTCCTTTACCACTATCCAGTCCCCAGGCTTCAGGTCATGAAGCTGTCTGTTGGCTGGAGCTGGTAGGGTGTCTTTCACCTGCTTGTGAATATCAGATAGAGCAGAAGACAGGTTTACACAATAACAGAGCATATCACTTTCACATAGGTCAGTAGATGGTAGTTGTCTCTTTGTTGGTCCAATACCAGTATTAGGTGGTCTTCCAAACAGGATTTCAAATGGACTAAGGCCATATTTTGGTCTCACTCAAGCTCTCATTTGCATGAGGACAATAGGAAGTGCCTTTGTCCATGGCAAGCCTGTTTCTTCACAGCATTTAGCCAGTTTGTTTTTTAACGTGCCATTTTCCCTCTCCACTGCCCCGCCACTCGCTGGGTGGTAGGCACAGTGTTGTCTCATGTCAATGCCAAAATATTCACCAATTTGTTTTAAAGCTGTACTAACAAATGGTGTTCCATTATCACTACTGATTTTTTTCTGGAATTCCCCATCTGGGAATTATTTCAGTGATCAGGGCCTTAGCTACAGCCCCCGTATCTTGTTTAGATGTTGGAAACACTTCCACCCATTTAGAGAACATGTCAACGATCACTAAACAAAACTTTTTCCCTTCACTTGGTGTTAGTTCAATGAAATCCATTTGGAGATGATGAAATGGTTTTTGTGGTGGTGGATGAGCCGCCTGCTGTACAGGGATCCCTCTCCCTGCATTATTGGTAGCACAGATTACACATGACTGACAAAATGTCTGAGCAATGTTTGTGAAACCTTTTGTGAACCAATGTTGTGAGATAGCAGCCATCATCCCCCCTTTTGACACATGATCCAACCCATGTGTCAATTTAGCATAATGTGGAAACAGATATTTAGGCAAACAAGGCTTTCCAGTGGGGCCGTACCAGACCCCATCCGTTTTCACACATCCACTCTTAACCCATGTGACCTTTTCAGTTGCATCAGCTCGAAGTTGAAGTTCCTGTAAATCAGCCGTAGGGGTCAGAGGTGGTGTGGAAACAAACAACATGGTATGGTTAGTGAGAGGAAGTTTTGCTGCGGCCTTTGCAGCAGCATCTGCCCTTGCGTTTCCCTGTGAAACAGGATCTTTGTTAGATGTGTGAGCTTCACATTTGCAAACTGCAACCTGTTTGGGGAGAAGGATTGCATCAAGCAGATCAGAGATCAATGTGTGATGAGATATGGGCTTGCCAGAAGAAGTAAGAAATTGTCTGTGTTTCCATAAAGTGCCAAAGTCATGTACAACGCCAAATGCGTATCTACTGTCCGTGTAGATATTCACTCTTTTGTCCCTAGCCAATTTGCATGCCTCAGTGAGTGCTTTAAGCTCTGCTGCTTGTGCAGACAAGGAGGCAGAAAGTGGCTCAGCTAGTAATGTGTCATGTGCTGTTACCACTGCAAAGCCCACTTGGTTTACGCCAGTCACAGGATCACGTGATGCAGATCCGTCCACAAACAGTTCAAGTTCTGCGTTTTGAAGTGGCGTTTCTTGTATGTCTGGTCTGGGAGAACAAACTTCAGTTATTGCTGCCACACAGTTGTGTTGTTCTCCATCTGTTTCTGTGGGAAGAAGAGTAGCTGGATTAAGTGTGTTACAGCGTTTAACAGTGATGTTAGGCATTTCCAAGAGAACAGTGTTGTACCGCAACCATCGAGCTGCAGAGAGATGAGATGTTTTCTGCTCTAGCAGGATTATTGACACAGCATGAGGAACAAACAAAGTGAGGTCAGAGTAACCCACAATATCTCTGGATGCCATTACAGCCTTTTCTGCTGCTGCTACAGCTCTCAAGCAGGTAGGAAGTCCCGCTGCAACAGGATCAAGTTTAGCAGAGAAATATGCAACAGGTCGTTGTTTACCTCCATGTTCCTGTAGGAGGATAGATGTCATACATCCTCTTTTTTCATCAACAAACTGTATGTATGGTCTGTCAGGATTAGGAAGTCCTAAAGTCGGTGTTGTCTCCAGTGCTAGTTTCAAGTCAGTGAAAGCTTGGTCAGCTTCAGGAGTCCAGTCAACTTTGTTATGTGCCTGTAGCCCTTTCCCATGTGCGATTGCGCTCAAGGGAGCCTCGAGGACTGCATAGTTAGGGATAAAAGACCGGCAATAGGAACACATCCACAGAAATGACATCACTTGCTTTTTAGTGACAGGTTTAGGAATGTTCTGTACAGATTGTACTCGTTTGGGAGAGAGGGATTTGCCCTCTGCTGTGATCACATGTCCCAGAAATGTCACTTGTTGTTGTACAAACTGCAGTTTTGATTTGCTAGCTTTGTGGCCTTGTTCTGCCAAATGTTTGAGTAAGGCAGCAGTGTCAATTTCACACTGTTCCTTAGTGGGAGCACAAATCATCAAATCATCAACATACTGCAGGAGTGCACTTCCTGGTGTTAGTGTGAGTGAGCTCAGACTGTTCTTGAGCGCTTCATTATAAATGGTTGGGGATTCGCAAAATCCTTGGCAAATGCGCGTAAATGTGTAACTCCTCCCCTTAAAGGAGAAGGCAAACCAATACTGACTGTCTGGGTGCACTGGAACGCTAAAAAATGCATTGGCCAAATCAACAACAGAAAACCACTTAGCATCTGCTGGCACCTGAGACAGGATGGTGTATGGATTAGGAACATTTGGAGCTTGCTGTTGGACTGTGCTGTTTACAGCTTGTAAGTCCTGAACGAATCTCCACTCATCTGGTTGACCTTGGTCTCTAATTTTCTTCACTGGAAAAATTGGAGTTCGAATTGGAGGGTTTGTGCACGGAACAATTACCCCTGCCTTCAATAAATCATTAAAAACAGGTGTAATTCCATCGATGGCCTCTTGTTTCAGAGGGTATTGATGTTGATGTGGTCTGTAATCTGATTTTGGAGTGATGACCACTGGCGCCATACCTTTAATTAGGCCTACATCATGTTTACCTGTCGCCCACAGTGTCTTAGGGACTTCCTGTAGGGCTGGATGTGAAGTGACGTCACTGGAATCAGACAAATATGCAGTTGTGAACTTTGTCTGTGGTACCAATTCAACTGATCTAACAGCCTGCACTACTGAAGTGAAACGTTGCCTGTATGTTTTCAAATAAGGATTAAACTGAATGTGGGGGTCCACAGTGGGCTCCCACACATCAGCCTGCACACATTTTTTCATCCATGGACCCAAATCTTGCCATTTATCAAGCTTGTGTTTTGCCAGAGAAACACGTGGTGTTGATCCAGTCACATCAAAAAGTGTATGGTTTCCCATATAATCAGAGAAATACAGCGGCATCTCAGTTTTAGGTAAATTTACCACAACTGCACATCTGTGACTTGTCCAAAACAAATGAGCGAGAGTGAGCCTCTCCTCTGTGTGATGTAATCTGAACCACTGTTTCTCATACTCCTTATCTGGCCCTATTGACACGTGTGCTGTGCAATGCAAATCCTGTGTGTTCATGTACTCTGTGTTCGTGTTCAGTGTGAGTGCCTGTGCTTTTTCAATCAGTTCCCTGTTTACAGACGTCACTGCAGATGGGCAGAGTTTCCACTCATATACATACAGCAGTGGATCTAGGCTAAATTTAACCAGAGAATGTGCCGTGGGGGGTTCAAGATCTGCCGTGCGCTTTACCACAACACCGTCTGGTGTTGACACTAGGGAAATTCCCAAGAGACACATGACATCTCTGCCCATCAGATTTATTGGACAGCATGTAGATAACAGGAAGGAATGTTTAAACCTCCCAGTTACCTCGGCGCTGCAAACCAGCGGCGCAGTGTATGTCTCCTGCACGACCCTTCCCGAGGCCCCCACTGAATGCACATATCTCCCACTCAATTTTGGTGGCACATCAAACATATCAGATTTAATAACTGAGTGTGTAGCTCCTGAATCTACGAGAAAAGGAATCAATCGTCCCGAAACTTCCAATATGACTGTAGACATTCTTTTGTAAGCGTCAAATGAGTATTTAGCATATGTGTCTGTTTTAACTTGCGGATTTTCTAATCTAGAAATTGTGTCTTTGATCAGGTTAAGTGTGTCATCGGGTGTGTGTGTGTTAGGTGCAATCACCCTCTCGTTGAGTCGCAGTGTGGAGCAGGATGCCTCCCCCTCCCTCTCCTGTGCGTCCGCCTGGCATCAGTCTGCCTTCTCTTCTCCTTTTTCCCTCTCCCAGCACTCCTTGGCCCAGTGTCCTCTTTTCCCACATTTGTAACAGATTTCTGGATCGTATCTGTCTTGTCCTCTTCCTCTGCCTCGGCCCCGTCCCCTATTCTGCCCTCGTCCGCGACCCCGGAAGTTGCCTTGGAACATGGTCAGAGTGGCTCTATGCAGATCTTTGTTTTGTTTGTCTGATTTTCTTTTCGCACTGTCTCTGAGTGTTTTCTCTGCAAGGACTGCATGGGCTTCGAGGAGTGTCAATTTACATGAGTCCCATGTGATGCATGTGCGTTTCACCATGTCAGCAATTTCTGTTTTCAAGCCGTTGAGAAAGCTGTTGCGCAGGTGAGCTTCCCACGCCCCAACTTCATTAGCATTGAGGTTGGCAGGTGGTGTCAGTCCACTGTGGACATTGTGGATTGCAGTCAGGCTAACAAGATACTGGCTGACAGATTCGCCATCTTCCTGCTTGCAAGATGATATTTTTGCCATGTCCATTCTTATAGGAAACTGCTCTCGTATGCGATCACAAAGTCCAGTAATGTGTCCTCTGTAAGCTGCATTATTATCATGATCCCAAGTGGGTGTAACCAGTCTCCCATCTCCTTCTGGCCATCCTGCGGACACTTTTGCCCATCCAGTGCCCATTTTCACCATCAGCAGTCGTCTCAGTTCAGATGTAGTAGGCCTGAATTCTCTGCAGAATGTGAGCAACTCTGCAGCAAACACTTGGCCTCCGTCGTTTGGGCTAGGAAGGTATGTCATGGCATCCTTGATGTCTTGTGTGGTCCATGGTCTGTGGACCAGAACTGGACCGTCGGGACCTGACACCTCTACCATTGGCATGGTCACTGTTTCATCGTTCTTTGCCTTGTATTTCAGTCCAGCTCGCGTTATTGAGGGGGACCAGGTGCTTGATGATTCTGGCAGATCAGGATGTGGTTGTTGCCTTGGCGCCTGATTTATTTGATTGTCGAGATATGGCGGAGGAGGTGCAGTGGAAGCATTGTCAGTGGGCAATGGGCCTCCCTCAGCCCCCTCTGGCTCCGGCTCTGGAGCGTCTGGAATGGCTGGTGCCTGGGCTTGCTGTCGTCGTCTTCTTGGCGGTGCACAGTTGAGGTCGGGATCTGGCAATTTGAGACACTGAGACACAAGTGAGGTTTTTCCTGTCCCTGCCTGTGACCTTTTGTCCCTACGTTGTGCTTCTTCCATCCACAAACTAAATGCTTTCCAATCTGGCTTAACCTTTCCTTTTCCTCTTCTACCTTTTGTCTCTTTCTCCTTTTCTTCTAGCTTCTCTCTCAGTTGAACTAACTGTCTCAAGCTAAAACTGCCCATTTGAGGAAAACCACATTCCCTCACCCAATATCTGAGTTGGGACACAGATGTCTCGCCGTAGTTCACTTTCATATATGTGATGTTAGGACCGTTCAAACCACAATCGTCATCTTTGCATTTACTTTTACTCCCATTGTAATTATAATTTAGGTTTTGTGTACAGAAAATTTTTGTGTAAGATTTTATTCTTTTTTTTTTTTGTCTTTTTTTTTTCCTTTTTTTTTTTTTTTTAATGGATTTTAACTTTTATTCTTCAACTGTATATATACCCCAAATGCTGCTTATTCAATTTGCTTATGCCCAATATTCCTACTTTTTTTTTTTTTTTTTGAAGTGAAAAATCAAGAGGCTCGATCCATATTTTCCCGACGTGTACACGATTCAGACCTACTTCACACAGTAATTTCAGGGTCCCTGACCCTTGAACAGTCTCCTTACTGTTCCCACTCGTCCCTACTGTGGTCTTAGTAGTCAAGAGAAATTCGTCAACTTCTCTTCCAGGTTTTTTCCCTAACCTTGGTTAAACGTAATTTTAAGGGTCCCAGACCCCCCGGTCCCAGACCCGTGAAGACTTCACTTAAGTCTTCTCCCACAGACTTTTCGGGGTCTGCTAATACTGCCAATCATTACCTCTTTCAATTCCACTTAATTAAATGTGTCAAACTTCTTAATTCTGTTACCTTAGAAAAAATTTCAGATTCTCACCTGTTCGTTTGGATCGCAGCGCTGAGACGACCAGCCTCGGGTGTCCGGTCCTCCTTCTCGACCCTGTTTTTTTTTTTTTTTTGTTGGGAGGTTGAGGCTGAAGTCACGCTTCAGGATGATCAGTCACCTTCCACCCCGAGTCTGGACGAACTCAGACGAGCGATCCCACTTCTGACACCAAGTTTGTGGTGGAAATCTGAAAATAAAGAGTCACCAAAGTCTTTGGCGTATTTATTAAGCTTTCTGCAGAAAGGACCGACTGATGTGCACTCAACGGGTGCCACAGTCAAGAGGGTGAAAAGAAGTGTGGTTACATTGTCTTTATAGAGAAATCTTACATTTGAAGGTTGGGCTATCTACTGTTTACAGCAGCTGCATGCAGGTTCACCTCAGTTGCCCACACACTGTATCCTCCCAAGGAAGAAACAATTCGCCAGTCAGATAAGCAGTTTCAAGGACTAGGATAACACAGGAGAGAGTGACTCCACTCATCGAGAGAAGGGAGCATCTCCCTCGTGCGGACTCGTCCGCGGCAGTGGTGAAAGCTGCGCAGAGGGCTAGATCGCGCGATGGACCGGAGGAGGATCGAGCCGCTGTCCTGCCCGCTGTCCCACCCGGCGGGGCGAGTAAGAGAAAGAGGTGCCAGATATGCCCCACGAAGAAGGACAGTAAAACAAACACGGTGTGCTACGGGTGTAAGAAATACATATGCCGAAGCTGTTGGCTGCCATATTGCCCGACGTGTGCGCAAATGGGGGAACGTTGAACCCGGCGGGTCACACTGACCCCGGAAGATAGGGGGTGGTGTGGTGTGGTGGTGTGGTGTGTACAGAATATGAGGACGACGGAAGGGGTTGCCCCCCCCCTTCTCAACGTCTCCTTGCCTACTACCGCTGTCCTCCTGGGTCACAATGACCCCACTCTCCTAGGCCGCTCGCTTTCCCCTATCCCTTCTCAGCGTCTCCTACCCTACTACTACTACCGCTGTCCTCCTGGGTCACAATGACCCCACTCTCCTAGGCCGCTGTCCTCCTGGGTCACAATGACCCCCTCTCCCCTGAGCAGAAATGGGGGGGAACGTTGAACCCGGGTCACACTGACCCCGGGGATAGGGGGGTTGTGTACAGAATAGGAGGACAGCGGAAGGGTTAAGGCCCCTTGTTTTTTAACATTTGTATTGTTAGCTATTTGAGTGAGTTGAAACTAATACTTACATTTAAAAAGTGTAATCCTGCTCGGCCGCTGTTGACGGTATGTTTGAAGACAACATATTCTTTTGTGCGCAATGAATCTTGGGATAGGTTGGGCCACGAAGGATACAACCGTTGCATCCTCCAAATTCGGGAAAAGAAGGCCAGATTTCTCGGCCGCATTTGAAGCAGCCTTGAAAATGGGACTGCCTTGTCACGCCGCTGTGACGCATTCGGTCTTCAAATGCAGCCTTCGAAGCATGCAGCCCCTGAATTATTAAATATGCATATTTCTGTCCGAACCGACCCAAGTCTAAGAGAGTAGTACCAAGCCCGACCCGAACCAGACAGGCATTCTTTTTTGTATGACCAAGCCCGACCCGAGCCTGACGCAGTTATGTAAAATGAAGCAAATTGAAATGCCTTCATACTGTCGATTTTCTGTAGTTTTTTAAAACATCCCCGATGACAAATTTTGTTTGACATCCTACATCCTTAGCCAGGCTACATTAATATTTACCGCCTTTGTGTTGCGTTCATGTGTTGTCATGTAGATAACAAATCCCACCACTGAACAGGAAGCACCATATGATGTGACCGAACCCGAACATCATTTCTAAATTTTTGTTTGACCCTGACGGAACCGATATCTACCCTCTACTGCAACATTAAGGCAACAGCTGGCTGCTGAAAAAAACAGCATAGACCTGCTTTGCTGGTCAACTTGCTGGTGACCAGCTGTCATGAAGGTCACTGACTCGTGCTGTTGAACTTCGCCGTTAATTATGATTCGTAGACATCCATGAACAGACTAGCACATAGCACTTTAGCTACTGTGACTGTCAGTGCTTGTTGATGACGACATTAGGCTACTTGGTGCCAGCTCTTGCAGGAGGCCCATCAGCATCTGAGTAACGTTTCCCTTCTCTGTAGTGAAGCTGGTAGGTTGAGAGGACAGACAGACAGTGGAAGCTCCTTGCATTTAACTTGAGAATGTAAGTTAGGGGACTCTGTGACAATTGTAAAAGAAGTAAAAATGTCATACAAAGAACCACGAAATATCTCAGTGAAAAGAAAAGAAAAGATGCCTGTAAAACAGTCAAGTGGCCATCCTCCACCTGACCCAACGTGGCGCTGTAGACAAATCAGACGGTTATTTTTCGTGGCGCTGTTTCTGTATCATAATACTTCCGGTGTATGTCTCAGGAGCAATGCAAGTGCTTTTTTGTCAATTTTATAAAGCATTTCGAGAAATACAAAACGAGTTAACCGATCTCTGGACTATCTATTAAGGTTCAGCGCGTTCGCTGTAGCCTACTTAAAGCCAAACATGGATATCCCCAATCCCCCCGAAGGTGAGCAGTACGCTGCAGCATTGTATCATTTTCTTTGAACGTTAGCTAGCACCCATGCTAACTTACCTGGAGTTACTGGTGTACAACACAGCTAACATTACCGAAGCATTGCGGCTAACGTTAGTAACGTCGGTAGCTAAATGTGTATCTAACAGGTTTTTGTGTACACCTTTGCACCTAAGCAATATGAACAATGTATGTATTCTGTTAGAATAGTAACGTGACGTTAACAGCTAACAATTTGTTGTAGCTAACTTTCACGGCTAAAGTTATTTATTTTTCCTCCAAGTTAGTGATTTCCTTCTTTTCTCTATTTGTTTTAAATTTTGGTGCCATTATCAAATTCTCGATGAGTCAGATATAAAGTTAACGTTAGTCAAGTAGTAAATGCAAAAAACCTGGCCCTATTAAAGTTACATGCCTATGCACAGTTGATTATGTTCACGGAGATGGTCAGAATTAGCCCTGGTTTGTGTCTCTTCGGTTTTTCTTAAAGATAAGCTCCCAGGCAGCAATCTCTGAAAACCCCAGAAGATCGTTTAGCTACACTTTTAAAGGTATTTCCAGAATATTCAAAGACTCTTCTAACCACCTGGATGAAATCATATTCTGTCTGCTGCATAGTAAAAAATCTTTTAAACCAGTTTTCCAGTGGTGTTTCCTACTCCAAACGTAGATGGTAGCTTGAAGTGACATATTTCCATGCTCAGTTTGAACAACGTGAACCAAAATTACACATTTTTATCATCATTATTTATTTTTCATTCAAATTTGCACAAAAGTCTTTGAGGATTCTGGAAACACCTTTAAAACCTCACGTTTTCTTCAAAGATCACTGGGTTTTTGTCTTTCAGAAAAACTGCTTAGTTCTGTAACTGGAATACAATGATAATACATAAGAGGCACACACTGTGGCCAAGTCAGAATAAATGGTTCAAAAGTGTCAAAAAAGCACAGGTTACTGTAATTTCTTTTTATCTTTTGTTATTTGTTTGTCATACATTTTAGACAGATCACTAGCTGTCTCAGCTCTGACTGTATTTTTCCCCTCTTCTTCTCTTTCCTGGTGCAGATCAAGAACTGAGGAATGTCATTGACAAGCTGGCCCAGTTTGTCGCTCGAAACGGGCCAGAGTTTGAAAAGATGACAATGGAGAAACAGAAAGACAACCCTAAGTTCTCCTTCCTCTTTGGGGGAGAATACTTCAGCTACTACAAGTGCAAGCTTGCTATGGAGCAACAGCAGCGTATGTAGTTAAAGGAACAGTCCACCATAAAACCAGATTTTCCATGTAGATATTTGTATGATTTTGGAATGTTCAGTTCCCAGTACCGTAGAAGCCTTCATGAAATTAAAGAAAATAACCAAAGAAATTCAATAGAAATGCAGCTTGTACAGTTGAATAAAAAGAGCAGGCCAATAAGTGATAAATATTTAATTAATTTGATCTGCGCAATACGAGTTGTTTTTAAGGGATATAACCCAGTTCGAACACCTTGTGCACCCATTTACAGAAAGTCTGGCCTGTTCCTGTTAAGGGAGAAACTGTTGATCGAACTCTCCAACATCATATTAATAATGTTTTTCTGTTTTCGAGTGGATTTTTCCTTTGTGTTTATAGGCATCCAAAGCCTGCCTTAGTAGCATCCCTATCAGGCAAATGCTGTACTTACTCACACTTACCTACTTCATTGTGCTTACTTATAGCACAGGGTGGCTCTTAATGTCTGCTGCCATGTCAGCTGTGTTCTACAGTAGAGTAGTGGTGCAACCACAGGCTGCCTCTATCTTCTAGGCCATTTTTTCACAGCAAAGCCGCGTGGAGCTACCCAGTGCTGAACTCAACTTTGAATTCACTCTATTTGAAACAAGAGTAGGGCTGGGTATGGAACCTTAATATGTTTTGAGCACAGGTTAAATTGTGTCCTTAGCACAAATTAATCAAGTATGCACGTATTCCTTGTGTTAACATATTCTTTGATAAGATTTTTCATTATTCAAATCAGACTGTCAATTTTATAGTTAGTTGTATTTAGGCTTATTAGTGGTGGGCAATATCACTATATATGTTGTGAGAGGACATAAATTCGTCAGCTGTCGGATATTGCCATAACATCCATATCATACTATTTAATATCTCTGGGTGCATTAAACCATTGTTTCCAATGGTTGCACTCCAAAACCTGAATCGTCAGCACTGTGCGGCACCTTAAACTAAATACCACGTGTACTAACGGCATGTTAAACAATACAGACTAAAAAAAGCACAGCATGACTTATTGTGGCTGAATCCAAATGGAAAAGGTACTTTTGAAAACCAATGAGCAGGACTGCTTGATGGAAGTAATGAATGATGTTTTTTTTAATCAATTTGATGAAGTACATTGATATGTCAGGTATTTTATTTGTGCATTAGATAGAAGCAGACATACCTGTCTGGTTATGATTGAATCATGTATAATTTTACATGTATCATGAGAGAGGATTTTATCCATATTGCCCAACCCTTGTTCTTGTACAGTTGTATTAATTAAGATGGCTATAAAAAGCTGTATGAAAACTCATTAAAGTAGGTTATTGTAAGAAATATATATATATATTGGTTTCTATAACTAAATTCAGGTATTGTATACCACAATACCCAGCCCTAAACAAGAACCCTGTTCCCCAAATCAATATCCTAAGCCTCTTGAAAATTGAGCAGCATGACCTGGTGACAGCTCTGATTCATCCTTTGTGGCCTTGTAGTGGAGACCAAGTTGGTAGCTGTGGCGGAAAATGTCTGGGCCAGATCTTAAAGGGAAATTCTGGTTTCATACAAATTGGGTCTTATTGTAGTTTTTTTGGCCATCATTCCTACCCATAATAATTACTCTGGCCTTGTTGAAAAATCCAGCAGTTACGTTTTTGGGTACAATGTTATCATAAGTGATAGAAATGATGGTACAAAAATAAGACCCAAGTTGTAATAAGCCGGATTTTTTCTTCAACATCTGATATGTGCTTTATTGGTTCATTTGTATCCTTTATCTGCTGCACCAAATGAGATGTTGTGTGTGATGTATGTCCGTCATAGACACAAGCAGGCCAGAGGTGAATGTATTCTTGTGTGTTGAAGAGGACTTACATTATGTGAAAAGCAAACATCTGGGCAACTAAGTAGCGTGTAAAATGCAAAATCAGAAAATATCAGTAGAATTAAAAACTCAAGAAGTCTGTGCAACATCTGCATTGTAACGCACTGCTGCTGTATTAATGAGCCCAACCATGTGTTCAGCCAGTGAAAGTGTGTAGACACTAGAAGCCTGTCATATGCAAAATTCATTAATAGTTGATTATAGTCGTTCAAATTGTCCCTACAACTTTTATTTAAAATAATAGCAATCTTTAAACAGCGCTAGATGAATGCCCCTAATTAAACTTGATTAACACATAAATGATAAATACACTCACTGGCCACGCCCTTCCAAGTATGAGGCAGTTGAATTGGGACAAAGCTCATATATGTCAGCGTCTTATTTCCCATTAATACCCTTCTTTTGATTGCTCTTTATAATCACCACTGATACTAGACACTGGATGTGCTCCAAAACCTGACCAGCACAGTACTCGTTTGAGCCACGTGGGCATAGTTTCCATTCCACTTAAATTCAGCACACAAAATTCCTTGCACATGCCGTTTTATGCCAACCTGAATCAACGTCTCCGAGCGACAAGTAAAAAAAAAAACAACCTTTTACTAACAGCATTGTGAACAAGACTAACAAGACACACATTTCACATGGCTTTAATGTCTGAATCTAAATAGAAGAGGTAGTGAACTGTTTCTGCAGGTGCTTACAAGGTATAAAAAGGTGCTGCCTGCATTGTATTGCCAGCAAGGCAAAATGAAAAAAAAACAGCACACCAGTCCTTGTCCTGGATATTCTTAGACACACCCTCTTATTATCATAAAAACAACAGTACTGCGAGGAAAATAGAAAATGCTCCCAGGGCCAAAACAGACAGATAAATGATTACACATATCAGGACCAAGGATATGCGAAAGGTGGGAAATAAAAGGGAGCACTAAACACTAAGCTAAATGGGAGAGTAAATCCCTGTACATGCAATTTTAATCACTGAAGCACCTGCATTGCGGGAAAGGAACAGAAATATTTCTTTTTTTACAAATAGGTGAAGTAATTTAACTGTAGTATTATGTATTTACTCAGAGTTTTGACTCATCTATTAATGCCCCGTGTTGCTTATGTAGGGGCAGTCAGAGCTTCTTACAGTACCTACAGTTTTGGTCAATGAATGATCAACAGTCTGGTAATAATAGCACAGTGTTGTACAGGGTTGCATTGAGTTCTTCTGTCAGTCATGTAATACCACTGAAATGCATTAAAGTTTGCTTTTCTCCACTTAGATCCCTCTACCCACGATGGGGAGGAGTATAAATCTGAAGGTATTTATTTGGAACCAGACTTGTCAGACGAATTCAAAATTCCAGTTGGAAAGTCATATTTTGTTTTTTCACATTTTTCCTGGACATAATCACACCTGTGCTTGAAAGCTTTTAGATTTGTTTTCATTTGCATTTGTCATGTTAGTATGTTTTTCTTTTTGGGTTTGTGCTGTATTGTTGTGTTGAGGCTTGACTAAAGATATCTCAAATGGTTAAAAAGCCATCTTTAAGCTGTCAGGTTTGCACAGACAAACAGAAAGAGGAGCCTGGAGACAACATGTTCCCTTTCCGCAGCTGTTGTTCCTGCAGTGATCAGGGGGTTAGGAATGAAGACAGTGGTTGTGTTAATGTGGACTGCATGTCTTTTAAATTTTGTTCACTCTTCTGCTTTGTTCCTGGAACATTTCATCTGCTTGATGTATATAAGCTATTGCATCTTATTTGAGCTTTAGGACACTTTAATTGAAATAGTTTTGTGTTAATAAACAACGCAATATCTGCCTTGTGTATGATTTATGGAATACGTCTTTCTCTTTGGTCATCACGTCAGCAGTTGTACAGCGTCAGCCCTTTACCAAACCTACAGACTTATTCCCTGTTCATATTCCCTGCTGTTTTCCTGCTGCTGTTTTGTTTTGCAGAAATGTACAACCCGGGCGCCAAAGATATGGTTGATATTCCTCCTCCACCGATGCCGATGATTGCTCCGCCTCCGATTCCTCCGCCTGCTGCGCTCTCTATCGATGAGCTCATCCAACAGAGCCAATGGAATCTGCAGCAGCAGGAGCAGCATCTGCATACACTCAGACAGGTACAGAGCAAGAAAGAAATTCTAAATCTGGCGCAGAGGACATCCACCTCTCAGGGATGATTATCCTTTTTGGTTGTTTTTGATTTGTTTGCTACTTAAGACCATGCCCTTTCAGGGAGTCCCCCAAATTTCTGAGTAGCCAGACAAGTAGTCAGCTAAGGGTTTTTTGCAGTGGCAAGTCAAATTCTTTTGATGAGGTGATTTTTTTTTACAAATGAATAAATGATTTCTCTCTCTGCCTTTCTCTACGTAGGAACAAGTGAGTGCAGCCATAGCTCTGGCTATGGAGCAGCAGACCCAAAAACTGCTGCTGGAAACTCAGTTGGACATCACAGAGTTTGACAACCTGCTGCAGCCCATCATAGACACCTGCACCAAAGATGCTATCTCTGTAAGCCTGCCATAATGGAGATTTTTTCAGGGATGCCTAGGTACATATATTCCCAAAATAGAAAGAAAGCTTTATTATATCTCACTCATGTGTTTGTCTTCCTCTCAGGCTGGTAAGAACTGGATGTTCAACAACGCCAAGGCTCCACAGCACTGTGAACTGATGACATCACATCTTCGCAACCGCATCACTGCTGATGGAGCACATTTTGAGCTCCGGCTACATCTCATCTATTTAACCAATGACGTTCTCCATCACTGGTACACAAACCGGAATGCATACATAAACACTGTATCACTTTACTCCTACACTTTGTTCATCAGAATAATAATGCAATTAGCCTTCTAGGGAGTGTTTTATATAGCTCCAATTACACCTTCATTAACATGAGAGATCATGTTATATGTTATATCTATACAGGTATACAGGTATAAAAAACGCTTATAGTGTGTACAGTGGTATCAAACATTGAACAAGCATAGGTGTCAGGTATTGGGTACCCATTGCAGATTAATTGAGTTTTATATTTGATTTCACTAAAAGGAATGTGAATATTAAAGGCATACAAGGCTTGTCTAATAACAATGTGTCGGTGTGTAATCAAACAGTCAGTTAAAAAAAAGTACAACAATTCTGATAATCGATTCATTTTTAAAATTATATCAAGCAAAATGGGGAACATTCTCTTGTTGCTGCTTTTCTCTCTTTGATGTCACCTTTAACTGAATAACTTTGGGTTTTGGACTGACATTTGAAGGTGGCAGCTTGGGCTCTGGGAAATATATATATATATATATATATATATATATATATATATAGTTTTTTGCTATTTCTTGTAATTTTATAGACTAAATGATCAGTTGATTAATTTAAAAAAGAATTGAGACATTCACCAATAGCTATTAGTTGCAGCCTTGGTCCAATTATGAAACATGTTGTATAAAGATCTTATTTGGTCAGCAAAAACAGATTTTGTGTGAAGATTGTTGAGCAGCTTTAAGTATATGCGTTTTGTAATGAAATGTGTGTTTTAATGTGTCCTCCCAGCCAGCGGAAGCAGCAGAAAGATTTGTTGGCAGCGCTGCAGAAAGTTGTGGTTCCCATCTACTGCACCAGCTTTCTGGCTGTAGAGGAAGAGAAGCAGCAGAAGATCACCAGGGTAAACACCTGCTGATTTTAAAAGCACATGCTGTACTAGGATCAGAGCAATGTGGTTTTGGATTGAATTGAATCTTTAACTCTTTACAGAGTACAGGAGTATTTTATTCTTGGTAGTAATATAAACATCATGGGACACTAAAACTCTCCCCTTTAACGCAGAATAATTATAATAAAACATATTTACATGAGCATTTCTTAGTTTGAGTCAGTTCAGTTTAAGGGCCTCCTATTGTCAGTTAATGGTGTAGGGGTATATAGTATAATGAATATCATCATGTCAGTTGCACTTATTTTTAATAGGACAGTGTCAACCACATGCTGTATATCAGCACACCATGCAGCAGTCTAACTAATATTCATTCATACAAATACATAAATAGCTAAATATACAGTGTTGGTAAATAAAGGTTCCTCAGCACTTTCTGCTTGTTCTGTTCGTCATTTATTGAACTTGAAAGCTAGAAAGAATCTGTACCTCTGTTATTATTATCATCCCTGAGTATAAAGTTATTTTTCTCTGATTGTTTCCATCCCCCTCCTTCTTCCCAGTTGTTGCAGCTATGGGAGAAGAATGGGTACTTTGATGATGAGACCATTCAGCAGCTCCAGAATCCAGCACTGGGCCTTGGCCAGTACCAAGTGAGTAGAATAAGACTTAAGGCTCTACTTCCCTGCCGGTGCAAAGCAAGCAGTATGTCAAACGCAGTTTTTATGCAGTTTTCCTCAGGCGTTTACCGGTTGGTAATTTCCTGGCACCAAACAAAGTGTTTGCGTTGAGATTGATATGAGCATCAAAATACTGTTTTTAATGTGATCGAGGAAGATTCTTACCAATAGTATCATCCACAAGAGTTTAATCAGGTGACTGAGTTTCACAGAAATGTGAAACCTGTAGATCAGTTCTGTACAGTTGATTAAATACCTATAGTAACCACACAGCAGCAGGAATAATACATGTGTTTCATCTACAGTCTTGGATTTGAGATAGTGGCTGTGCGTAGTTTTACACACAGCTGGCACAGTAGCGGTAACTTCATTAATTCAGTAATAATAACAACTTTATTTATACAGTACTTTCCAAAACAAAGTTACAAAGTGCTTTACATGGTTGAACCAGGATTAAAACATTTCCGGACTGAGGCAAATACATTAGACAATTAAAATAACCCAAAAATAAAATGGTAATAATATAACAACAACAATTATAAAACAGATAAGACATGTTGGAAATAAAACGGTATGCAGGTATTAATAAAAAGCTTTTTCAAAAGGATAAGTTTTGAGAAGTGATTTAAAAGATGTCACTGATTCTGCAAGCCTCAGATCTTCAGGCAGAGAGTTTCAGAGCTGAGGGGCCTTGACTCCAAAAGCCCGATCACCTGTAGTCTTGAGCCGGGACTTAGGAACAGCCAGCAGAGCCCTGCCTGAGGATCTGAGGCTGTGCTCTGCAATTTAGAAATATAACTGGGAACCTAACCATGAAGGGCTTTAAAGGTAATTAGCCAGGCTAAGAGAGAAACCAGATCACAGTCTGTTTTTGGTGCAGCGGAAGTCGGGAAGTGACAAGGTACTTACCGTCTCCAGACGTGGCGACAGGATCGGTCAGGATCTAACAGTAATTAATGTTCTGTGTTTTTCTAAACATCTGACTGGAAAGCTATTGCTTACTTACAGGTTCCAAGTTTAACAGTAGAATCATCTGGAATTATGCAGCTATCCTCAGGATGAGTCCTGAGCTCCATCAAATTTATTGGGACATTTTTATTAAAAGCAAAAGTCCAAACTGTTCAGCCCCTGGAGAATCAAACAGTTCACATATGTGTATGTGTATCTCCAGAGCAGAGTCCTGTAGGAGTCCAGTTTGCAAAACTGTACCCGCCCCACACTGGTAAAGGTCATCACAAACTGATCTGTTACCCACAATTATCTCTAAATCCATTCCGGACCCCACTCGACCCGTTAATATAAGACCTGACCTGACCCACAATTAAATATAGGTTCAGGGGTGCTGCGTCATCAGAATCATGTGACTGCAAATAACGTACTGGAGCGGGCCTAGCTAATTGTGATCCTGTGAGTGAGTGAGGCGCTAATTCTAGTTTATTTTGCAGTTTGGTGCTTCATGGAGAGAGAGGAGCTTATGTGATTGGTCATTACTGAATCTCACCCTGACTCCACCTTCCTCCTACTAATAATGTATTCAGAGTTTACACACCCTTGTCCTCTCTCTCAGGCGTCTCTGATAACAGAGTATGCTGCGGTGGTGCAGCCAATCCAGCTGGCCTTCCAGCAGCAGATCCAGGCTTTGAAGACCCAGCACGAAGAGTTTGTTGCCAGCCTGAAGCAGCAGCAGCCGCAGCCGCAGCCGCAGCCTGCCCCTGTAGCACAGCTAGCTACCCCTGCTGAGCCTGAAAAGGCCCCACCTATGACCACACAAGCTGGTGAGAAGACACACGCATAACAAAACCAGAGGCACAGCCTGATGCATGAAACCAGATTCATTGTTTACATGACAAAAAAACCAAAATGTTATGGTACCATACATCAGTACAATGCAATCACACTCTTGTTTAATTTTAATTTTAGGGTCATTTGTGACCTGCTCTACATTGTAATGTGTCGGTGTGTGTGTTGTGTGCAGGGGATGTTAAGCCTCCCATGTCGGGTCCTCCTCCAGGGGAGTTTGATGGAGCTTCATCCAGACCACAGGACCCCAGCAACCCCGGTGGACCATCAGATATCCCCTCCAGCAAGCCTGCGTGGTATGACCCCCAGCACATGGGCCCCTGGAACCCCAACCAGCCGGTAAAGACCTATGTGTTTCTGTATGTGTGTGCATACTTTGTTCTGAGTCTCTGTAGGTGCTTGGACACGCAGCAGCTCAGTAGGGTTTGGGACATAAAGGCAGTGACTCATCTTTACTATCATCACCTACATTTATATTTTTTCATTTGACAGCCTAGAAGCTTCAAATCAGCCAGTACACAATGTGTGATGGAGACTGACTAGTCTGCACATTAGTAGTAGTGGTAGAGTAGTGGTTAAGACTGGAGACTGGGGTTCAGTTCCCCCAGTGAATAGAGATGGCACAAATAAGATAAGACAAGACAAATTAGAGATAGAGTAGAGTAGATAAGATTAAGATTAAGTTTTGCCTCCAAATCCGGTCCCAGCCCTGCCCCCTATTCGTTTACAGTAGGCTCCACCCCCTCGAAGAGTCATACACACTGAATGGTAGAGGAGGTTGTACCAGCGTCTAGTTCAAAACGCAGCTTCCTAACACCGTGTCCTAACTGAATGTGACGCGAGTGAGCGTCAGCGACAAAATCAGTTCAATTGCTTTGTTTTCTATTTGAATGTCCTAACTGGCTGCAGGGCGGGAACAGTTGATTCATGAAGTTGCAGCAGGCTCCACCCCCAGCTGTGTCCTGGTCCCGCCCTCTAGTGATAGGTCTTGCCCAGCCTTCAGAATTCCCTGCTCTGGGTTTGTGCAGTGTATGTGTGACCTCAGGCAACAGGCGACGCTCTGTCTTTTGTCCTTCCCCAGCCTCCTTTTGACCCAAACCAGCCTCCCCCTCCTTGCCCTCCCTGGAACAGCCATGAGGGGATGTGGAACGACCAGAGGGATCCAGGGAACTGGAGTGGAGGTCCACCCAGAGAAGGAGGCCCCTGGAGTGGTCCAGGTGGGTCTGACCCAGGCCCTCCATCTTGGAACTCATATGACCAGCAGCCGCCATGGGGGAACCAGCCTGACCAGCCTCCATGGGGCCAGAGGGAGCCCCCATTTCCTCCACGCATACAGGCATGTGGTAGATGATTACTGTGGTTTGACTTGCTTTGATTTGATTTCTTTCACCAGCTTTTATTGTATTGCATTGTGTACTCTACATTTACTATCTGTAGTTACAGTATGTGCTAGTCTGAATTTGACTTTGAACTTTTTTTCTCTTGCAGCAAGGATGTGATTTTGCTGCTCATTTACATCAATGACTGTATTGTCTAACGTGCATTTTTACAGAGGCCTCCCCATTTCAGAGGGCCCTTCCCTCCCCACCAGCAGCCACCTCCTTTCAACCAACCCCCACCACCACCACACAGTTTCGGACGCTTCCCGCCACGCTTTATGCAGGATGACTTTCCTCCCAGACACCACTACGACAGGCCGCCGTACACTCCACACCGCTTTGACTACGCTCAGGGAGATTATCCCGGAGGTGTGAAGTGATTGATCAGTAACTTTACTTTAATGCATCTGTAAAGCTACCTGTGTTTGCACCTGTAATTGTATTTATTTACTTTTCTTGTGTAGTTTAACAATATCCACCTCCGTTTGCCAGACATGCCAGGTCCTCCTCCCCATCACCATCCCAATCAGAGGCTCCCTCCCCCAGGTATGGGGGCTGATCATCCTCCCTGGGGTGGAGGCCAGCACCCAGATTTTGGTCCACCCCCACATGGCTTCAACGGCCATTCACCCCACATGCGTCATCGGCAGCATCCGGTCCAAGATGACCCCAGTCTGGTGCCCAACGTACCCTACTTTGACCTGCCAGCTGGTCTCATGGCTCCGCTGGTCAAAGTAAGTCACCTGCTCCTGATTTGAGGACAAAGGCATGAAAATAAATTGGAATGTTATTAACTGGTTAAACTTAAGAAGCTTGCTAAAAGAAAGCCAGCATGATTGAATAGTACCAGAGGAGAAAAGAAGAAAGGTAAAGTCTGATGCACTGCCACATTGGTTTACAGAATGGATACGATCCAAGACTGTGGAAGTACTTTACAGAACACTGTTTTAAGTATTAACTTGGAAAACAGACTGAATGAAGACTGCCAGTAACTTATTGAGTAGAAATTGCCAAGCAGATTATAATAATGGAAAAGGCCAATCCAAATCTGCCACAGTACTGTAGTTTTCAAAATAGAAAACACTGATCCACTACCAGCCCAGTTTTAGAATTGTCTCATTAAACAGTCAAACCTGCATGTCTCATGATCCTCCATGTACTGTCTATTGCTCAGCTTGAGGACTGTGATTATAAACCTCTGGACCCTAAAGACATCAGGCTGCCCCCTCCTATGCCACCTAGTGATCGGCTGCTAGCTGCTGTGGAAGCTTTCTACAGCCCTCCATCCCATGATCGGCCTAGGAACAGGTACACACACACACACACACACACACACACACACACACACACACACACACACACCTCGACTCCGATTTAATTATAAAGGATTTAATTATAAAGTAGTTTGAAAAATGACAATATATCAGTTGCTAGTAAAGCAGCACCATGAAATCTACAGATTGTTTTTAGTAGTTGTGTAACAGCAGCATTTACCACAAGCAGCATCTGTGTAGTACTGCTAGTTTCTGATATAAATCGCTGTAGGTCATAGAGTTTACAGCTTGCTGTGGTTTGTTCCTCCACCAGTGAGGGCTGGGAGCAGAATGGCCTGTATGAGTTCTTCAGGGCGAAGATGAGAGCCAGGAGGAAAAAGGGACAGGAGAAACGCAACAGGTGAGCTTCCTCTTCATTTGGATTTTTCTCTCTTGTTCTGCCTCTTCGTGTTTCACACATATTCATATCTTACAGCTTGTGTTTGGGCTTTGTAATTTAAAAAATTAAAAATTAGCTTTCGAATTGCAGTCTGTATGTTCATTCTGGTCAAAGTTCTGGTTTACAATGTGATGTCTGTTATTCCAGAAGGCTTCCACATCCTTTGTGGGGAGGATGTCACTGTTTATTAAGTGATATAGACACCTGACCCACATGTTTATGTTAATGTTAATGTTAATTTAATTCTCCCTCTTCCCATGGCTCACTCCTTCCAGTGGTCGTGGAGGCAGTCGCTCCAGGAGTCACTCTCGCAGCAGAGGGAGGTCTTCGTCTCGCTCCAGTTCTCGCTCCTCAAAGTCCTCCAGGTCACGGTCACGCTCATCTCGCTCCCGCTCCCGCAGCCACTCCCGCTCCTACTCACGATCCAGGTCTGCAAACACACACATCACATCTGCATGATACCTTTATGCTGATGTGTACTTATATATTGAAATGTAAATTGTTAAATCTTGAGGAATCATATTCAGAAACACAAGTGAAGGTCTTGTCAGTATGGAAATGAACACTTAAGGAGGGACCAACAATTTTTACTGTTTGGTAGAACGTGAAGTAAGCAATTGTGGGTCAGACACACTCATTGTGTGTTGGACTCTTGAGTGCTGCCAAATCACAGGTGACCTACCCTGAATACTGTGCCTGAACACATCCTGCCCTGCTCTGCTAACCTGCTGCTCACACTACACCTCCTATGTAGACACGGTGTCAGATTTGTCTGTTTCCATGCTCACTGTGAGCAGAGTTAATACATTCTTCCAGCTTCCCTCCTGCTGTGTTTCAGCAGCCTACATACTATGAAATCTTGCTTCTTTATCATCATTGTGTTTTAAACCTGAGGCACTCGGCCTAACACGCCTTTACCTGCCTCTCTTTAGGTCCAGGAGTAGATCCAGGTCATCTCGGAGTCGCTCTCGCTCCAGATCCAGATCCCGTTCACATTCACCTGCCAAGAGACGCCGTGGCCCCACATCACAGAGCTCCTCCCCTCCGTAAGTCCCCTTCACTGCTCTTTGATGAGGTGCATTCATAAAGGACTCTTTTTATACTTTACCGCAGCATACGGTAGATGACCATCTCTCCTGCTCTCTACAGCTCCACATCGGTGTTGGGCACCCCTCCCTCCAAACTGTCTGCAGATACCAGGCTAGGGGAGGAGAACAAGGGCCATCAGCTGCTGATGAAGATGGGTATGCTCTTTGTTTTTTTCTCTTTATTTCATAATTTAAACCGCTTATTCAATTTTTCAGTAAGAATATTTGAGATGTTTTTAATGTAGGTGTTTTCTATCCTGAAATGTACAGGCTGTGTTTGGACTGATTCCTAGCTTTCCTTCTATTCTTCTTGTGTTGTCCTGTCTGTTGTAGGCTGGAGTGGTTCAGGTGGTTTGGGGGCCAAAGAACAGGGCATCCAGGACCCCATCAAAGGAGGAGACATCAGGGATAAATGGGACCAGTATAAAGGAGTGGGGGTGTCACTGGATGACCCTTATGAGAACTATCGCAGGAACAAGAGCTACAACTTTGTCGCCCGCATGAAGGCACGAGAGGAAGGTACATACACAGACTTTCTGTTGGATTTGAAATGGAATTCCATGCTGCTCACACTTAATTGCCATAGTAAGCCATTTCAGTTACTATATTGGCCCAAATATAAGACAATGTTTTCTTCTTTTTCTTCTTGATTCAGTCAATCGGGAACCTCCGGAGGCCCCTTCAACTGACTGATGTCATCAAATGGTGTCAAACTATCTCATCTTCTCCGTCACCGCCTCCACCAAGGATCTGGATTTCACTGTCGGTTTTCCATCCAGGATTCTAGTTAACAGTCCCAAATCCTTCCTCTATCCTCAGAAACCAGAGTGATGATACAAAGTACCCCACACTTGTGAAGGAGTGCAAAGTCTTTTTGACTTCTGCTTAATCAAGAGCGTGGATGAGTTTGGTAACACTGCAGAACTCAACCAGGATTTTTAATTCAGCAGTCTTTGCAGGGACATTGGAACTAACTCTAATGACAAAGATGGATTGCAGCACTCATTATTTCATTCCTAAAGTTTCAGATTTGAAAATGTTTAAAAAGAGTGTCAGACCTCCTTCAGTGTGTAGGCTGATAACAGAGGGCTGATTCAGACTGTGCCTCAACATTTAAGATAGCTGCAGAAAAAATGGGACAAATGGTTAAAAATTGAGAATAGAAAAACGTGAAATGCTCTGAGTATCAAGGCATTGCTTTTGAAAGTTAATGGACCCTCTTTATTTTATGCATACGTGTCAACATTTGAATGAGGAAGTATGCTAAATATTGCTAAAACAAATATTTGAGTTTTACACAGTTGTTTTCATTCTTCTCCCTCAAGTTGCTAAGGTAAAGGGTCAGTTCACCCAAATCTGAAAAAAGAATTCTCATTTGCCCCTCATGGTATCTTCAATAAAATCTCCAAAAAAGTTTTATTTGCAAAGGATTTAGAAAATAATTTACATTTTGAAAAATGTCCTTTTTAAAAAAAACTAAGCAATATTTTTCTTAGCGAAATGCTGCCTATTCAGTGATCCATCAACAATATCAAAGTATTTTCTGTTGAATAAATAGGCCTAATGAAAACTGCTCACTGTGGGTGGTGTCAGAAATCTCAGTGGTGGATAGCTCAAAACTTCTGCAAATAAAACTGGAGGTGCATATATGGCTAGATATCACTAGGAGTGAGTGGAAACATGTTTTTGTCATTTGTGTGAACTGACCTTTTATGACAAGAAGTATGAAGGTGTGGTGGCTCCTCTTTTGAATTGTGTTGCTTTTGCGCTGCTGATTATTGTGATACTTTTTCATGTAATGACTTCTTCTATGGAGATCTGTAAGTTTGTCATTCAGTTGTAGTATTAAAATAAATCCCCCAAAACAAAAAGTTTTGAATATGAAATCAGTTGTATTTCAGACATGGTAGAAATAAAACTAGTCATAGTAAATCCAAATTATGAGGTACTAAGTCAAAATTCAACCTTACTGTCTCATAATTGTTACTTAAAAAGTCAAACTTTCCAACTTTATCATCATTTTGACTTCGTGTCATAACTTAGTAAGTCAATTATTTGTCTTAGGTGTACGTGCCTGACCTGAAGGGGAAGGTAAGGTAAGGCCAGCGACAGCCCGTCATTTGACTGGACTTGGACTAAATGAAATCTATACATAGATTTCCTTTAGCATGGAGGAAGGTTCACAGAGTTTATACAGTCGTATTTGTATATAAGCTAGAAGAAAATGAATTGTTCAATAAATGAAGACTTCGTGTTGATTGACATTAATCATGACAGGGCACATCAATGTATCCCCCTCTACTGATACACTGATCAGCCATAACATTATGACCACCTACTTGATATTGTGTAGGTCCCCCTTTTGCCGCCAAAACAGCCCTGACCCATCGAGGCATGGACTCCACTAGACCTCTGAAGGTGTGCTGTGGTATCTGGCACCAAGACGTTAGCAGCAGATCCTTTAAGTCCTGTAAGTTGCGAGGTGGGGCCTCCATGGATCGGACTTGTTTGTCCAGCACATCCCACAGATGCTCGATTGGATTGAGATCTGGGGAATTTGGAGGCCAAGTCAACACCTTGAACTCGTTGTCGTGGTCCTCAAACCATTCCTGAACCATTTTGCAGTGTGGCAGGGCGCATTATCCTGCTGAAAGAGGCCACTGCCATTAGGGAATACCGTTTCCATGAAGGGGTGTACTCGGTCTGCAACAATGTTTAGGTAGGTGGTACGTGTCAAAGTAACATCCACATGAATGGCAGGACCCAAGGTTTCCCAGCAGAACATTGCCCAAACCATCACACTGCCTCCGCCGGCGTGCCTTCTTCCCATAGTGCATCCTGGTGCCATGTCTTCCCCAGGTAAGCGACGCACACGCACCCGGCCATCCACATGATGTAAAAGAAAGCGTGATTCATCCGACCAGGCCACCTTCATCC